>JANAVB010009836.1:27500-46920 GCA_029216955.1 Iris pallida
GGTTTTATTTTTTCTTCCAGATTGGAACGCTCTTTTTTGTTGTTTTCAGATTAGTTATTTGTTTTGAATTTTTTTATGTATACTTAGTCTATTTAAAAATTATGGAACCTTCTAAATTGGAACCAGGAGATCTTCGATCTCGTCCGTGCTCTGGGCCGATCCTGAAAGTAGTTTCATATTGGATAAAAATAACACGTGTCTCACCCATTGGGTGGAATTGTTAACATCATTATAAGTTTAGTGGATTAACAAAAAAAGGGACCTGTTTTTTCACATCAGTCACAAAATTTTGTGAGTGATTGCACTTTAGTACCTTCCATTACTCCGTTAATTCCAACGGAGATTTGAAAGTCAGTTTTTTGCACTTGATCAACTTAGGATCATTCTACTGTAAGTATCAACTAATTAAATGTTTATATAAGAAAATATGAAGATAGTAATTGAGCAAAAATTAAGAAAAGATAGTAGAATTTTCTAGAATCAGTTCGGTTTTATACTGGGGATGTTTTCTTTTTTGGTGGGTAGTTAGATTACAATTGGATTTGTTTTCCTTTTTGTTTTGTTAATTAATCTAATTAAAATATATTTTAGGCTTTAATAAATCAAATTAATTTTAAAAAAATATTCAAAAATATGAAAATATTTGTCACAATAAACCTAAAAAATAGTTTATATCTAAATAATTACCTATGCTTCTATTACAATTCCAATGCTTAATAATCAATTATAAATAAATAGTTTCTAGTGTAATTAAATTTCAAAAAATTCAGAATAAATTCTTCATTCTAATTGTTTCTAGGATGCCTAAACTCACTATAACCCAAGTTTACCCGAGTTATAGTTTTTTATATCAATTTTCTTAATTATGTCTTCTTGATAGTAATATTACAAACCATCTTTCCTTAAAAGAATTTTGTTCTCGAAATTTAGAATCAATACACTCGATCATATTTCTCGAATCAAATTTTCATATAAATTTCTTAAATCTTGATCAATATATTGTGCCGTCATCCATCTAATAAATCATCATTGAATCATTATGCCTCGAAGAGAAATCACCACAGACAGTCGTATTACCTAAATTTATACTTCCCCTTCATAGTACCAACCTTTATCTCGAAACCTTTATCACTCAAAACTTTTTTTGTTATCATAATGTTCTAAACTATTTCATCAATAATTAGGAATCACAATCTAAATCAAACCCTCAATATTAACCTCGAAAATACATATATAACTCCCTTCCTTTTTTTGTTTTTGTTATTCGCCCATTTTTATTTATAAATCTCCACATTAGCTCCAAATCATAAATACGTTAGTATAGTCTAGATTTAGTAACAACATATTGTGGAGTACAAATCGGGTCAAATATTTGATTTGATTTGATTTAATTGGTGTTGAACTATTTTAGATGTAATAGTATTCTTATTTTAGGGTTTCCTATTTAGGAAATCATATATGACCTAAAATAGGTTGTGGTGGACGATTTTAGGTGTAAAATAATTCTTATTTAGGATTTTCTATTTAGAAAATTCTATTATGAACTAAAATAGGTTTTCTCATCTTATGTATGTAAATAGATTGAGGGTAGAGGCACAAAGAATTGCACAATATAGAGATTCATGGCACAATATGGAGATTTATGGTCCTTATTCACAAGAGATTAAGAGAAGTTCTGTCACGACCCGGTCCCAATTTCTAGGGTCGAATCGGATCATGTCCAGCCTGCACCGTTTTGAGACGTCGGCAGTAAGTGTATCAAGCAGTGAAACACATGCAGATAAAATTCTAACGAAATATAAAAATATTTATTCAATTTGAAAAGCCTGAAATACAACAAATATTAATACAACATTCAATTATTACACTTGTTCCAAAAGAAAAATAAATACTAATCCAGCTCTTAAGATTCTGGGGTTCCAAGTTCTGCGGGACCAGAGTTAGGCATCAGATCCTCGACGACGCAATCACCTAAAATGTTGGTCTCCAGTCAGGAGGGAGCAAAGTACAATTCATGATAATCCAAAATTGAAATAATAATAGAGTTTGCACTTTTAAACAATTTGAAATAAATAGTTCTCCAACAGTTAAAACATTGTGATGTGAATAGGCAATGAATATGACCGGATTGGGTTGTACAGTTGATCCTATTGATACGATATGGCTTATCCCCGTGTGTATGAGGGGTAAGCTAACACAGTCAGTATACTATTTTGGATGTGGTCATACTCATTACACTACTCCCCCAGTACCCAACGTCAATCAGTCAATGCTCTCAGAGAGAGTTCCGTGTTGCATCGTGGTTTAAACTTGCAATAAAACGATTACTAAATAATTATAAACTACCACAAAATGTACTTGCCTTTGTTTTATGACTGGATTGAGTTGTCTGAACCGAAGAAGATGTCAAGTATGTTCTTGAAATCCTACAATTTGAGAATTCTATCTTAGACCAATGTTGTACCATATCTAGTTGAAATCTCTAGAACAGAACCCGTCAATTTTAGTTTTATTTACAACTCTACTTAAAGCGCGCTTATCGAGGTGAATTAATATCTTACGAAGAAAGTCATTTAACTTTGTATTTGGAAAAACTCGTAGTTATGATTTACTTGGTAAAACTTTGTATTTTGTGTAATATATATATATAAAAACTAGTTTTCTTCTAGTGATAAAACATGAACTTATCTGCTAACATATTTATTCATTTAATTAACTTGGAAAAATCTTTATTAATTTTATACAAAATACTTAATATCCTAATTATAATTTACGCGTCCTAAAAATGGAAATCAATCCAGAAAAGAAATGAAAATCAACCCAGAAAAGAAATGAAAACCTAGAACAATACAGGGGCACAACTACAAAATAGAAATATGGGCTTATGCCCTTACAAACTTTACATAATAAAATAAGAGAAAATTAGTTAGCTCTGACTAATGTCCCGTATTTTAAATATCGAAAACAAACTAAAAAAAATTTAATTAATATTAGGAGTCTCAGACTTGGTCCAATCGTCACAGTTAGCTAATGTCTCAACGTCCGGTAAAATCGATTTCGTTTGCATTTCGCTAGGGCCCACGGACCGGTATGGTCGGCGTCGCCCAAAATCCATTTTAATAAATATTTCCGAAAACCAATTTAAAACTCATTTATAAAATTTTATAAAAATTTGGGCAGCATTCCCTCTATATTCGGGATAACCCAAAACTGGGAAAATGCGCCAACAATTCCAACAATTATCCCAAATCAGGAAAAACCCCAAGAATTAACTTCCAAAACCATTTTTACACAAAATTAACTTCACAGAATAATTTCCGAAGCTTAATCGGAACCCGAAATATATCGGAAATCCCGAAATGAAATCGGAAACCACAGCACCCAAAAATCCAGAAAACACATTTCGGAAAAAAATCCGAAATAACCACAGAACATCACAGAAACGTCTCCGAAAAATCCGAAGTCACTACGTCGACCTAAAACCGAATTCCTGGAAGGAAATCGGGGACCAATTTCATCATCGACTACCGAAATGGAAAGGGACAAAGGAATTATACCTTGGGTTGCTCGGCTAGAGCTTTCAGGTGAAGATATAGAAATAAACGGGGACAACAGCAGAATCGGCGCGACGAAACCGCGAAAAACGCGGACAGCAGGTCGGGAAACCCGCGGACAACGCTGGACAGATCAGCGGGGCACGGGGCTCGCAGGAAAATCCGGCGGAGGCCGGAGGGAGCGGCCCGGAGGTGGATGTAGTGCCCCGTCCCGCAAAGTCAATCGGAGGAATTGAAACGCCGACGGTGTTCGGCCTTAGCCCTACAACGGCTGCTCGAAGGCTCGCTCGGTCAAGACGACCGCTCGCTCAGGTGGGATAGTTTCGGTGAACTTGCCTCATCTTTGCCTTCATATAATAAATCGTGTTTTCAACTTGCACCGGTAGGCTTAATAATAAAAGAGACGAATCCATATAGCTAAGGGATAATCCCGACGGGTCGAAATGAGTTAGAACATGGAAAACGTCCCACGGGGCCTAGAGTTGGTGCACGGCGTGCTTTGAAAATGACACTCGGTCCTTTGTCCCGTGGCTTGGAGAAGAAAAGTTGGTCTGTTCGACACAAAACTATAAACTTGCCTAAGTCATAGGCGTCCCGCGTAAATGCTCGATAAAGCATGCACGTTTCCGAAATGCAAGGCTTGGCATAGCCTTTGTTCGTCCCTCGAGTTAAGTTGTAGGCTTGAGTAGTAGGCAAAGTATTGCCGGTCGCCTAAGTCATTCCAAGTGCTGTCCCGCGTATTCTGCGGTTGTCAAGTTAAATAGTCCCACGATCCCAAGGCCCGTCATATGAGGTATGACTTGGGCGATAGCGTTGCGTAGAACACGAGTCGGTTTAAGGCACGAGCCATGGTTGGTTCAGTGGAAAGTTAGCCACGGTCTGTCGATACTTAAGGAAAACTATTATGTTCAAGTTAAGCTGGAAGGCTATGCAATAGCCGTTCCCTGAGTTCAAAGAATGTTAAGTCTAAGCGATGGTTAGTCGTCGAGAGGAAATATGTCGGGACTGTGGTTCAGTCGCCGAGGCACCCTGGTTTGGGCTCTGCAAAGGAAGTATGAAAAGAGTAAATCAAAGTAGCTAAATGATGATGATGAGAGCATGCATTACGTTAAGTCTAGAAGTTAGCGTAGGCGCGTGGTCATGGACAACTTGTCGACAAGGGCGATGGTTCTTCGGATCGAAAACCTTGGGCCAGGGACCGATCCGGCCTAGGAAGAATAAAATTATAGCCGAGCTGGGTATGAAGCAACCGGTAGGTCGGGGACTTGCATCGGGGATCGCCACCTGCGGTGCAAGGGTCTCGAATGCCAGGCTATGTCCAGGATGGCTAGTCAATGCCAGTGACCATTCATATAGACGTGTCGGCACGGGCGGCAATTCGCGTGTGTGCCTTTGGACTGAGTTGAGTTGAATGTATATGCAGTTAGAGAACATAATATTTGGGCCAAAGATTTGGCTACAACGAAGGCGGCGTGCTTCGGCACGAGATGTGGCATCGGGTGTTAAGTCGTTGGCATAGAGTTGCATGTGTTAGGCTTGAGCTGTTACGAGTTAAGTCGAGAAGGGTCGTAGGGCAAGTTGTGTGAAGTTACATTAAGTTGCTGGACACGACCTCAAATATGAGGCACGACAGCGCTGTCGTCTCACAAGTTGGTTTGAGTCGTGGAGTTAAGTCAGAAAACTGCCGTAGGGCAAAGTAGATTGAGCGACACTAAGTTCACACGTCTCAATTGGGTCAGTTGGTCACCAAAGTAGCAAGGGTCGCGAGCGGCAATGTGGTTTACAAGAAAGAACCGAAGTGCGAGGTACGACACGATGGAGGTAGCACGGTCACGTGGAAAGTAGAATTTGGTCTTATCGTGTAGTTGCGTCTCTGATTTTGGCCGTAAGGCAAGCACGACTTGATAGGTTAACGTTGTTGAGTGGACGTTACTGTTGCAAGCACGAGATGGTCTTCGGACACAAGTATGCCACGGCGTCTATTATAAAAACTGATCTTAAGACAAGACTAGAAAGATAATTGTTAAGAAAGGACTATGTTGCACAAAGTAAAGTAAACGTGTTGGTTTTGTATGGGTGGGCGAGAAGCTCATTCCACCAGTACAGTTGAGTACTGACACCCACATAGTTTACATGTGCAGGCACAGGTAGAAGCTCGTGGCGCGGAGCTCGCTTGGATGCATCGAGGTACGGAGTTTCTTGGCGATTCGAAGCGCGCGGCCGCATGGAGTAAAGACTTATACAGGGCATAATGTATGGACATCGCCTTCCGAAGCTTCCGCTGGAGTCAAGACTTGAAATTGAGAGAAGAGAGAGAGAGCTGAGTGAGCTTGAGTGAGCTTGAGAGAATTTGTAATCTTGGCCTTGTGCCCCATTGTAATCTATGTTTTCAATATCAATAAAGAGCTTTTTGAATGACTTGTGTTCACGTGTACTTGTCCTTAAATTTCGCTGCATGTTTCAATATTTTTGCTTGGGACTTCTGTGCGACGACCCCGTCGCCACCGATGTAATCGGCCGTTATGAAACTGCCTTGTACGAGCACAATCTAGGCTTGTGCGGCATCACGCCTTAGCGAGGACGATCGCTCCTACGGGAGCGGGGCGTGACATAATGGTATCAGAGCACGGCTTTACGTCCTTGGACTTCACGTCGAATTTTTCAGTTTTGAAAGCTCGTCGTTGGAAAAAGAAGTATGTGCTCTCTCGAATGTCCCTGGCATATCCATACAATATGTCTAAATATTTTCAAAAGCTCGTACAGGTGTTCAATCGAACGCATCGATAGGCAACGGCCTTTGTGCCGAACGATGTTAAACATGACTCGATAGAAACACATGCTAAGTTAACATGTCGCGTACGTGCCTAACTAGTCATGCGTTGACCCTAGCAATTGAGCATGCAAACTCGAATATAGTCCGCACGGGATAGCCATGCGCACGGCCTTTTGGCTAAGTTGCGTCGCGTATCGCGCACCTCGACTTTTGGTGCAAATAAGTTGCGAGCGATATCAAGTACCGCTCGGTCGGGAGCGAAGCTGCTCTTAGAATGTCCATCAATAGGAACGCTATCGAGTTAACGCTTAGGCGTACACAGAGGATTGACTTGGATTTCGAGGAAATAGTGCGAACAACTTAGTACGTCGATACGACGTAAGCGATTACGCTAGGGATTCGTCGAACGAATCCGAAGGATGTCTTAGCGAATGATACGAAGTGATTGAGGACTGGATCGGATGGCTCAAATCCGAGTGGTGTATGGTTTGTCTTGGAAATCATTCGAGCAAATATTGAGGATTTCGAGTATGTCGACGAGGCGATGCGATCGCGCAAAGCCATAGAACGCGTCACGCTTAGTTGGTCGTGACTTTGAATGTCCCAAACGAGCATCTCATTCAGACAACTTGAGAATAGGCAACGCGTGTTAGAAAATGATCCGGAACGATAAATGAAAATGAATGGTCGTGATCGAGGAAACTTAGAGGATCGCGCGTACGATATCGGATTGATGCAAATGAAATGTGACTTGAGTTTCGAACAACGATCTTGAAACGAGCTTGAAGAAGAGCGACTGAACTTGATCTTGAATATCGAGGAATAGTGGAATATCCAACTCGGATGACAGCATCAACGCACAACTCGAAATTGGTTGCAAAGGAAGATCGTCAGGTTACGCATATCGTCGATGGTATTGAGGCGTATCAAAGATCGGTATGCGATAACTCGGGATACTCTGACTCGGCGAATGACGATCGTGCAAATGTCATTATTCCGATGGATGCTATACTCGGAATATTGAAACGTGTCGAGGAAAAGAGAAACTTGGCTCGAGGATTTTCTGGTTGAACGAATGACAAACGGACTATCAAAATTGAAATCTTGACTTGGATGGAAATGAAATGGTTGGATTGCTTCATCGATAACCACAACTTTGACATTCTTGTCTTATGCGAGTGAACCCCAGCCTCGCACATGTATCGTGCCGATTAGGGCGATCACTCCGCGTGAGCGCTGGTATGGTGATTCACACAGCGGGAGTGATTGAACTTAGATGGCGTGGCAATCTGATTGCTTCGACTTGTGGTTTGACGCGGAGGTGACTCGAGATGAATTTGGGTGCTTGAAGGATTGAACTTGAGGATTGAGTAGGTCCAATCCGCGTATCGAGAATGATTAGTCTAAACTCAAACAAGAGTTACTCCCCGATGAGAATGATTATTCCGCGGGAGCGTTGTATGGTGATTCATGAACCACCGTGGATAATCGGACTCGCGTGAGATTGGGGCGCAACGTATTGTCAAGCTAGATGACCTCGTGATCGAATACTTGAATTGGTTAGAATTGGTGATTTGAATGGATTCAAATACGTGTAATGAATGCATTGATGCGAATAGGCGATCGTGCTCGATGTTTAGAAATCTGAGTGACGCGAGCTTGGATAGAAAATCCCGTACTACCAACTATGGTTTGATCCTAGGATTGGGGTCAGTGTTGGCATTATTGTTGGGGAACTATGATTCCAATCCTGACATTGACTTAGCCTCGAAAAGAATTGGCCTAGCGGTTAGACGAGACGCCTGTTTCAAGTGTTAGCAATCAAAAGATTGATCTTGAGGATTGGCATAGATGGATAGCGTGAATCACGAATAGGAAATCCTGCTCACGAGATTCGGCTGACATGCATATATTTCAGGAACGCCTGAGTATGTGTACGATGCGACTCGAGTGACAATGACGAATTCTCTATCATGCGGTTTGGCTGAATGCATGTATTTTAGGGACGTTTGGAATGCGTGCACGATCCAACCAAACGATACGATGAATTCAAATGAGATTTGGGGAATGGAAGAGTGTCGAGAATTTGAAATCGTATTAAGGAAAAAAATGATAATAGTGCGAGCGTGGCTCCGAATCGAGTAAATGCGTAGGCAGAGTGTATACGAAGTACTGGCATACCTGCACGACTGCGATAGTCCCGTGTCTAGGTACGATTAAGTCTTGGCCATAGAAATGGTAGGATGGCTTGCCTTCAGAAAAGTCTCGAGGATGAGACTTGTTCTGAGTGGGTGTTGTAGTGTCCCGTCCCGCAAAGTCAATCGGAGGAATCGAAACGCCGACGGTGTTCGGCCTTAGCCCTGCAACGGCTGCTCGAAGGCTCGCTCGGTCAAGACGACCGCTCGCTCAGGTGGGGTAGTTTCGGTGAACTTGCCTCATCTTTGCCTTCACATAATAAATCGTATTTTCAACTTGCACCGGTAGGCTTAATAATAAAAGAGACGAATCCACATAGCTAAGGAAATAATTCCGACGGGTCGAAATGAGTTAGAACATGGAAAACGTCCCACGGTCGGCCTAGAGTTGGTGCACGGCGTGCTTTGAAAATGACACTCGGTCCTTTGTCCCGTGGCTTGGGAGAAGAAAGTTGGTCTTCGACACAAAACTATAAACTTGCCTAAGTCATAGGCGTCGTCCGCGTAAATGCTCGATAAAGCATACACGTTTCCGAAATGCAAGGCTTGGCATAGCCTTTGCTCGTCCCTCGGTTAAGTTGTAGGCTTGAGTAGTAGGCAAAGTATTGCCGGTCGACCTAAGTCATTCCAAGTGCTGTCCCGCGTATTCTGCGGTTGTCAAGTTAAATAGTCCCACGATCCCAAGGCCCGTCATATGAGGTATGACTTGGGCGATAGCGTTGCGTAGAACACGAGTCGATTTAAGGTACGAGCCACGGTTGGTTCAGTGGAAAGTTAGCCACGGTCTGTCGATACTTAAGGAAAACTATTATGTTCAAGTTAAGCTGGAAGGCTATGCAATAGCATTCCCTGAGTTCAAAGAATGTTAAGTCTAAGCGATGGTTAGTCGCCGAGAGAAAATATGTCGGGACTGTGGTTCAGTCGCCGAGGCAACCCTGGTTTGGGCTATGCAAAGGAAGTATGAAAAGAGTAAAGTAAAGTAGCTAAATGATGATGATGAGACCATGCATTACGTTAAGTCTAGAAGTTAGCGTAGGCGCGTGGTCATGGACAACTTGTCGACAAGGGCGATGGTTCTTCGGATCGGAAACCTTGGGCCAGGGACCGATCCGGCCTAGGAAGAACAAAATTATAGCCGAGCTGGGTATGAAGCAACCGTAGGTCGGGGACTTGCATCGGGGATCGCCACCTGCGGTACAAGGGTCCCGAATGCCAGGCTATGTCCAGGATGGCTAGTCAATGCCAGTGACCATTCATAAGACGTGTCGGCACGGGCGGCAATCCGCATCCGCGTGTGTGGCTTTGGACTGAGTTGAGTTGAATGTATATGCAGTTAGAGAACACAATGTTTGGGCCTAAGATTTGGCTACAACGAAGGCGGCGTGCTTCGGCACGAGATGTGGCATCGAGTGTTAAGTCGTTGGCATAGAGTTACATGTGTTAGGCTTGAGCTGTTGCGAGTTAAGTCGAAAAGGGCCGTAGGGCAAGTTGTGTAAAGTTACATTGAGTTGCTGGGCACGACCTCAAATATGAGGCATGGCTGTGCTGTCGTCTCACAAGTTGGTTTGAGTCGTGGAGTTAAGTCAGGAAACTGTCGTAGGGCAAAGTAGATTGAGCGACACTAAGTTCACACGTCTCAATTGGGTCAGTTGGTCACCAAAGTAGCAAGGGCCGCGAGGCGGCAATGTGGTTTAAAAGAAAGAACCAAAGTGCGAGTACGGTACGTGGATTGGTAGTACGGTCACGTGGAAAGTAGAATTTGGTCTTATCGTGTAGTTGCGTCTCTGATTTTGGCCGTAAGACAAGCACGACTTGATAGGTTAACGTTGTTGAGTGGACGTTACTGTTGCAAGCACGAGATGGTCTTCGGACACAAGTATGCCAAGGCGTCTATCATAAAAACTGATCCTAAGACAAGACTAGAGAGACAATTGTTAAGAAAGGACTATGTTTCACAAAGTAAAGTAAACGTGTTGATTTTGTATGGGTGGGCGAGAAGCTCATTCCACCAGTACAGTTGAGTACTGACACCCACATAGTTTACATGTACAGGCACAGGTAGAAGCTCGTGGCGCGGAGCTCGCTTGGATGCGTCGAGGCACGGAGTTCCTTGGCGATTCGAAGCGCGCGGCCGCATGGAGTAAAGACTTATACAGGGCATAATGTATGGACATCGCCTTCCGAAGCTTCCGTTGGAGTCAAGACTTGAAATTGAGAGAAGAGAGAGAGAGCTGAGTGAGCTTGAGTGAGCTTGAGAGAATTTGTAATCTTGGCCTTGCGCCCCATTGTAATCTATGTTTTCAATATCAATAAAGAGCTTCTTTTGAATGACTTGTGTTCACGTGTACTTGTCCTTAAATTCTGCTGCATGTTTCAATATTTTTGCTTGGGACTTCTGTGCGATGATCCCGTCGCCGCCGATGTAATCGGCCGTTATGAAACTGCCTTGCACGAGCACAATCTAGGCTCGTGCGGCATCACGCCTTAGCAAGGACGATCGCTCCTACGGGAGCGGGGCGTGGCAGTGGACGGTAGCCGCGGACGGCGCTCGGCCTAGGTTCTGGTCGAGAAGGGCGCAGGTGCTGAAATCGGGGCGCTGGAAGTGGGCGGCACGGATGACAGTGCCGGGGCGCGCGGGGTGCCGGCTGGGGTCGCCGGAGCTCGTGTGGGGAGGCGCCGGGGGGGTGGCCGCAGTCGGCCGGCGGAAGGCGGGGCCGGCGCATGGGGTCGGGGCCGAGCGGTCGGCCGGACAGGGCGCGGCCTGGGCGGCTGCGGGCTCAGATCGGGGCACCGAGGGACGCGGCCAGGGAACTTGGATTTAGGGCTTGGAAAAAATTAGAGATTGGAGGATGGAGATGAGGGAAGAGGGGTTTAAATAGTATAGATGTTTGGGGTTACGGAGAGGAAGGGCGAAGGTGGCTGGCCTGGCGGTTTCGGAAGGGAAGGGAAAGTCGGGGTGGCGGCGGACGTTCGGGAGCCAAATGGTCGGCTGCTCTCAACGTTGGAAAGGAAAGGAATGATTTTTTTTTCCTAACCTTTGCTGTTAGAAAGGAAAGTGAAGAGAGAAAGCTTTTAATAAGTTTATAAGTATTTAATAAGAAAAGATTTCTTTTTCTTTAAAATAGAAAATAAAATAAATATAAATATAAGGAACTTCCGAATTAATTTCGGAAGGCTGAACTTGGGTTCGAGATGGGCTCGGTACAGGTCAGGACCAACAAAAATCCGAAAAATAATTTTTTTCTAAAATATGGTTTTTTATTAACACTTTATAAAATAAAATTTTACAGGTTTTGACTTAAACTATAAATTCCAGAAATAATTTTTTTCTAAAAAAATAATTTTCCTAATTTAACAACTAATAATGATTAATAATAATAATTTGCTAATTAAAATATTCAATTAATTAACTGAAAAATTATGGGTTTCACAACCTTTCCTCCATAGAAAATTTCGTCCTCGAAATTTAAGGGTACTGTTAAGGGATGATCAACCTTACAATTACTACCTTGATTATCTCTTAATATTGTTGGTAATCCCTAGGTCAGCTGCAAAAGAACTATCTTAGTCAATTCATGCAACAACATTCTTCTCTCTTAGAAATAATGTTTTCTTATGATTACTAAATTCCCGATTCCATTCCTAAATTGCCAATCACCTTAAAAATTGTGTCTTCTATATTTTCAATCTTGAACACTTATATTCATGCAATATGTATTTCCCCAGCTTGCTAATGTATTCAATTTAATTTTATGATTTGATATCCTAGTCTTTAATACTTCAATGTCAAGCCTTGGTGCCCAATAAAATCCTACACCACGTTTCAATATTCTGATTTGTCACGATCCATAAAATTTTATCATTTCTTTCTCATAGATGATCATTACTTGATTTTAGACTATCATGTATATATCTTCATTTCCTATTTGATCTCGAACTCTCTATGAAATCATGATTAAGCTCAAATCATTTATTTGACTAAACTTTCTCAAAAAAATCTTATTATATCTTTCCAACCAATCTTTCCATTGTAATCCTGGCATTCATACAATTGTCATCCTTGCTTAGTTATACCTTTAAGTTCAATTTTTTTTTCATCCGATTTATCATGCGTCTTCCTAAAATGTATCCTTGTGCTTATCATTTAACCACCTCTATCCCAAATATCATTTGCTTTAATATTAACATCATAATTATCTTTTCTTAATGTAAATTTAAATCACATATATTCATATTCATCTCATTTTATTCGTAACTCGTGTACTCTAGAAATCCATGCTATAAACTATTCTAGGTTTACATCCTTTGACAGAATCAGATTCGAGGCGTGATTGCTAGGTATAAAGATAAATATCGCATGTTTTAAAATTATCTATGATAGAGTTATAATATTTGTTGTGATCAAAAATCATTTTAGACACGAGTAAAATCGAGGTATATATTATAATCATAAGATAGAAAATTTTAATGAGATCATAAAATAAAGATTATAAAATACGACATCAATTTATTTGAGAAACAAAGATAATGTAATTTTCCGAAATGAGGGACAATTTTTAATTCAAACTGGTATGAGGTATAGGAGTTTGTGACTCAGAAAGAATCAACAAGTTGTACGATTTTAAGATAGTGAGGGTGATATAAAATAGCCATGACAAGAATATAATCCGATAGAATATTTCTGGAAGAGGGGGCAAATGCTAGAATACAAATCCTCAGAATGATTAGAGATAACCATGATATGAATATAGTCTTATTAATATTCGAAAACCACTATTTTCAAGTCACTTTGTTTCAAATGCATGCCTCGCCAGTGTGCACCTGACTGCAATGAATTTTTGACTCCATAACTTGAATAATTAGTTTACCGACTAATCTTCCAACTTTATCCATTTCATGGCTAAGCAAACATAGAACAAAGTCTCAATAATATTTGGAAATCTACGATTACCTGTCATTATTTTAACTTAGAGTTTATGCCTTGCTAGTGCACAACTAGCTGCAGTAAACTTGCAGTTTTCCATAATTCAGATAAATGACTATCACGTAAATGTGCGGAGTCATGTTAGGTTGCTAATATTTCCTCAACTTTGTCCATGTGAATTTCGAGAAATTTCAAAATTTCAAACGAGTTTAAAGTTCTAAACAGGATAGAAAATGTAGATGACTGTTCTTCTGAGATTAAGGAATTTATCAAAATATGTGTTTGAGATTCAAGAGACTGGGGCTAAAATTAAGAGGAGTATCTGTTCTTCGATCTTTTTCCAAAGATGAAACGATCAACCTTGATTTGAATAATTGAGTCAAACACTAGATAAGATAGAAGCATCACAGATTCAGATTAAGTAAGAAAAACCAATGAAAATATTCCTGACAAATCACTCAGGAATACAAAAAATTATTTTGAGAAGAATAATTCCATAACTAAGGAAAGTTGGAATTTGAGAGAAGATAAGTGTCATTGATTCAAGAAAATCAAATTGAAATTGTCTAGTACGCCAAGAAATTAAATAGCTTTGGGACAACTAAAAATCTCCTTGACTAAAGGGAATTGAACAATAGAATGGATTCAAAAATGTGATCAATTTTCTGACCGTTCCTGCTTCATGATCATAGAAGCTTTCTAGGCCTTGATTTGATCAAGAAATTGCATAGAGAGAGTAGGGTTTTAATATGAGTGGAGGAAGTCAACATATGAAAATATTCTCAGTTTTTTGGAAAAACATATGAGATAACAATATTGAAATTGAAAATAACTCCTTAGGAGAATCATGAACTGAATTAATTCTTCTGGTAATAATTGACCTTGAGGTTTAAATGATCCCAGAAGAATTTTGATTCTGGATTGATTCCGAGAAAGTAGTCAATTGGAAAGGAGATCAATGCAAAGGTGGATAATGGTTGTAGATATATTGGGTAGAAAAGAGTTTAATAGGGTTGCTAAGAGAATATTGAAACTCTTCATAACGAACGAATCAAAATTCCAACTAAAGGTAGAGAAATAGATCTGATCAACCAACGAAGAAGTTAAAATTAGGTTTGATAAAGAGAAGAAGATTGAAAAATTCAACCTTATTCCAAAAAGAATATGAATCCTAAGGTAGACTAGAACCTGAAAATTATGGTAGGAAAATAATCTCGAAAGTCGTGGGACACTCAAAGGTACAATCAGCCTAATCTAGATAAGGTTTAGGTACAAACATAAACAAGATATCCTACGAATCTATAAGCAGGCAAAAATAGATATTTAAGTAAATAATTTTCGGCCCTATAATGTAACATGGTGTATATCATCTAAGTGTTCTAGTTGTTTCTAAAGTCTATTTTCCTAAAGTCTCAACTATCCCTAGGTCAAGTTACAGAACTGCGCGATGGTCTAGACTAACTAGACCAATTTACAGATCTGACATGCATGGGCCACCACTAAAAATATGTCACGATCCGGTCCCAATTTCTTGGGTCGAATCGGATCATGCCCAGCCTGCAACGTTGTTGAGACGGCGGCAGTAAGCTGTATCAAGCAGTGAAACACATGCAGATAAAATTCTAACGAAATATAAAAACATTATATTCAATTTGAAAAGCCTGAAATACAACAAACATTAATACAGCATTCAATTATTACACTAGTTCCAAAAGAAAAATAAATACTAATCCAGCTCTTAAGATTCGGGGTTCCAAGTTCTGCGGGACCAGAGTTAGGCATCATATCCTCGACGACGCAATCACCTAAAAATGTTGGTCTCCAGTCAGGAGGGAGCAAAGTACAATTCATGATAATCTAACATTGAAATAATAATAGAGTTATGCACTTTTAAACAATTTGAAATAAATAGTTCTCTAGCAGTTAAATATTATGATGTGAATAGGCATGAATATGACCGGATTGGGTTGTACAGTTGTATCCTATTGATACGATATTATCCCCGTGTGTATGAGGGGTAAGCTAACACAGTCGGTATACTATTTTGGATGTGGTCATACTCATTACACTACTCTTCCAGTACCCAACAGTCAATCAGTCATATTCTCAGAGAGAGTTCCGTGTTGTATCGTGGTTTAAACTTGCAACAAAACGATTACTAAATAATTGTAAACTACCACAAAATGTACTTGCCTTGTTTTATAACTGGATTGAGTTGTCTGAACCGAAGAAGATGTCAATTATGTTCTTGAAATCCTACAATTTGAGGAATTCTATCTTAGAACCAATGTTGTACCATATCTAGTTGAAATCTCTAGAACAGAACCCTAGTCAAATTTTAGTTTTATTTACAACTCTACTTAAAGCGCGCTTATCGAGGTGAATTAATATCTTACGAAGAAAAGTCAATTTAACTTTGTATTTGGAAAACTCGTAGTTATGATTTACTTGGTAAAACTTTATATTTTGTAATATATATATATAAACTAGTTTATTCTAGTGATAAAACATGAACTTGTTATCTTGCTAACATTTATTCATTTAATTAACTTGGAAAAATCTTTATTAATTTTATACAAAATACTTAATATCCTAATTATAATTACGCGTCCTAAAAATAGAAATCAACCCAGAAAAGAAAGAAATAAAATCAACCCAGAAAAGAAATAAAAACCTAGACTAACAATACAGGGGCACAACTAACAAAATAGAAATATGGACTTATGCCCTTACAAACTTTACATAAATAAAATAAGAGAAAATTAGTTAGCTCTGACTAATGTCCCGTATTTTAAATATCGAAAACAAACTAAAAAAAAATTTAGTTAAATATTAGGAGTCTCAGACTTGGTCCAATCGTCACAGTTAGCTAATGCTCAAGTCCGGGTAAAACCGATTTCGTTTGCATTTCGCTAGGGCCCACGGACCGGTATGGTCGTCGCCCAAAAATCCATTTTAATAATATTTTTGAAAATCAATTTAAAACTCGTTTATAAAATTTTATAAAAATTTGGGCAGCATTTTCTCTATATTCGGGATAACCCAAAACTGAGAAAATGCGCCAACAATTCCAACAATTATCCCAAACCAGGAAAACCCCAAGAATGAACTTCCAAAACCATTTTTACACAAAATTAAATTCACAGAATAATTTTCGAAGCTTAATCGGAACCCGAAATATAATCGGAAATCTCGAAATGAAATCGGAAACCACAGCACCCAAAAATCTAGAAAACATATTTCGAAAAAAATCCGAAATAACACAGAACATCACAGAAACGTCTTCGAAAAATCCGAAGTCACGTCTACCTAAAACCGAATTCCCGGAAGGAAATCGGGGACCAATTTCATCATCGACTATCGAAATGGAACGGGACAAAGGAATTATACCTTGGGTTGCTCGGCTAGAGCTCTCAGGTGAAGATATAGAAAATAAACGGGGACAATAGCGGAATCGGCACGACAAAACTACGGAAAATGCGGACAGCAGGTCGGGAAACCCGCGGACAGCGCTGGACAGATCAGCGGGGAACGGGGCTCGCGGGAAAGTCCGACGGAGGCCGGAGGGGAGCGGCCCGGAGGTGGACGGCGTCGCGGGCGGCGCGTCGGCCTAGGGTTCTGGCCGAGAACGGTGCGGGTGCTGAAATCGGGGCGCCGGAAGTGGGCGGCACGGGATGATAGCGCCGGGGCGCGCGGGGTGGCCGGCTGGGGTACCGGAGCTCGCACGGGGAGGCGCCGAGCGGGGGTGGCCGGAGGAGTCGGCGGCGGAAGGCGGGGCCGTCGTACGGGGTCGGGACGAACGGTCGGGGACAGGGCACGGCCTTGGGCGGGCGGGCGCAGATCGGGGCGCGAGGGGACGCGGCCAGGGAACTTGGATTTAGGGCTTGGGAAAAATTGGAGAATGGAGGATGGAGATGAGGGAAGAGGGGTTAAATAGTATAGATGTTTGGTGGGTACGGGAGAGGAAGGGGCGAAGGTGGCTGGCCTGGCGGTTTCGGAATGGAAGGGAAAAGTCGGGTGGCGGCGGACGTTCGGGAGCCAAATGGTGGGCTGCTCTCAAGTTGGAAAGGAAAGGAATGGTTTTTTCCTAACCTTTGCTGTTAGAAAGGAAAATAAAAGAGAGAGAAAGTGTCACGACCCGCACCCGCTAAAAGGGCACGTGACGCGACAACGCCCAGCCCTCACCGAAAAATCGACGTAGAATGCTGTAGATTTTCTACTCTAAACAGTTATATATATAAAAAAACCTGTCGAGAATATGGTCAACTCCGAACGGAGGACAAGCAATGAATATATATATGAGTACTCAACCACGACTCTAAGATAACAAAGTAAAGGCTGAAAGATAAAGACAACAAGACGATAATAAAATAATAACCTATCAAGTCCAACACAAGAATATATACAGTCCAAGTCTAATACAGTCCATAATAATAACAGTCTCAAAAGTAGCTGGAGACAATGTCCAGTACAAAAGACCTACTCTAACTAAGCAAGTGGTAAGGTCTCGTCAGGCGGAGCTAAGCCCTGCTGGACCAAATTCTCCAGGTCTACGCCCACTACGTCATCCGGACCGTAGTAGGTACAATAATCTCCCTCGTCTACATCTGTAATATTTTCAACTATCCTGTCAGGATGGAACGAGTACAATCTACTAACAGCAGTTCACAAGATATGATAAAAGCTACAAGACTGTAAATAGATAGTATATACAAGAAAACATGGAATGTACATGTAAGTATCATGGTAAGGTAAGCTGTAAAACTAGAGCTAGAACAAGGCAAGTAAACTGATCATGTCATGTACAAGAATCAAGAATCATATCTCTAGGTGTGTGAGTACTAGCTACAATATGTGGCCGGCTTGGGACTGCACAAGGTCTACTGATCCACCAATCCTACGTGGAGTGTAGGATTGGTATTATTCAAGGTCTACAAGAATAAACAAGGCGGATAATGACCAATATCTAGACTAGTGCTCCCCGTCCCCGACTGGTAGAGTGGATCCAAGCAAGACACGTTATGACACGGGATTCCACGAGAAGGGAGCAAGTCTCCTCGAGAATCGGTGTCCATATACTGCTCAAGAACTACAAGGGGCTTGCACAGGATATACCAAGATAACGAGGAATAATATATCATATCGGGACATTGAATACAATCCGTATGACCAATGTGTCGAGAACAAGCATATCTACACTAATTATATGAATTATAACAGTATCGTAAATTGGAAAAGTATCAGAGAATGTACTCGCCTGAAATATGATATGGTACGTCAACCGGAGCAAATGCAGCGTCTCGGAGACCTTATAGAGAACAAGACGTATCAATACTCTGTTTAGGAATTAAAGTCATGACAATTTAAATCCTATGTAGTCATTCTAGGTCAAGACACGTCAAACTAGACTATACGAGGTCAACCTAAGTCATATTAGGTCTAACGGGTCATACTGGGTCAATGCAAGTCAAACGGAATTAATCTAGGTAATTTGAGTCAACAGTTGACTTTTGGTCAATCGGTCAACTCTGGTCAACCATGGTCAACTCTGGTCAACCCTAGGTCAACTCTAGGTCACTGGTGACTAACAGTGACTTTTGGTCAACTGCACAAGTCTAATGGAATTTGGGACTAATTTGGGTAAAGTGTTGACCCATAGTGACTTTGGCCCAAAAAGTCAACCGTGGTCAACCGGGGTCAAGACCAAGTCTAGACGGCTATTTCTACCCATTACCAACCTCTACAAACCCATATCCAAGTCCATCTTGGACTTCGATACTCATATCTTGGCATAGGCCAATTACCTATTTACCCTTAAAAAAGACAAAAATTCTACCTTCGGCGATATATAGTTAGCCTACCTACGCTGATTTTGACCCGATCTCCCCAGGATAGTATGATACTAGCCATAAATATATTATCTACCAAAATACCTAGGTAACATGGACATCCGGTCCATGATACGGCCCGTTGC
>JANAVB010009837.1:0-80000 GCA_029216955.1 Iris pallida
TATTTACATTCAAATGACATATATATTAGAGTAAACTGTATTAAATGTTTTAGTATAATTTTTTTTCTTATCTACTTAGTATAAAGTTTATTAAAAAATTACGTGGTGGACTATATGATTTTATAACCACACAATTCACATAAGGTAATAAAAAAATCATAGTTGTAACAAATGAATTTGATTTTTAATTTTAATATAAAGAACAATATATTGGTTGTAGATGCTTGAAAAAGAAATTGTACTCTACAAAGCAGATTCCAAATTTTCAATACAAATATGAAAGGAAGATCTTCTTATGTACAGGTAAAACATATTATGTTAATATAAAATAGAAATACTAATTAATAATATTTGTTTGAAAAATTACGTGGCAAAACATTTTTTTGCTTATTTTGGTTCTCAAATCACATAGAAAAAACTTTAAATTTGATTTACCTTCAAATGACACATATATTAGAGTAAACTGTATTAAATGTTTTAGTAAATTTTTTTTCTCTCATCTACTTAGTATAATTTTTATTGAAAAATTAAGTGGTGGACTATATGATTTTATAACCACACAATTGACATAAGGTAATAATAAATTCATAGCTGAAACAAATGAATTTGAATTTTTATTTTAATATAAAGAACAATATTTTGGTTGTAGATGCTTGAAAAAGAAATTGTACTCTACAAAGCCGATCCCAAATTTTTAATACAAATATGAAAGCAAGATCTTCTCATGCACAGGTAAAATATATTATGTTAATAAATAGAAATCGTGATTAATAATATTCATTTCAAAAATTACGTGGCACATACATTTCTTTTTCTTATTTTGGTTCTCAATTCACATTGAAATAACTTTAGATTTGATTTACCATCAAATGACATATATATATATTTGAGTAAACTTTATTAAATGTTGTAGTATAATTTATAATTGTTTGTTCATATCTACTAATATCATAATTGTTATTAGACACCAATTTGATTGAGTATAAGTTAAATTTGGTTAGAATTTTAAAATATAGGTTGAATTAAATTGACTATAATTTAAATTGTACATTATGTTTGGATAAGAACATAATTTACATATGGAGTGATCCTTTGAAAAATTATAAATTCATAGTTTAAATAAATGAATTTGTTTCTTAATTTTTATATCAATCTTGCTATATGGCATAAAGAAGAAAAATTTCCCAACCCCTAGGGTTTGTCCTCTCTGGCGATTCCTCTCCAAACCCTAGGGTTTGCGCCGCCCCTCTCTAGCAAGGCCACTGTGTCTCGCCGCTCCCTCCTCCCTCACCCCCATCCCTCATCCACCGCCACGCTGGTCCATCACCCGCTCTCTCCCTCCATTATCCCCCCTCCCCCATGGCTTCATACAGAGATGTTGTCGAACAAATGGCGGCCCTCTTCAGCCTTCAAGGCCCGGCGACTGCCGTCTCTCTCTCCGTGCGAGAGAGTCTGGTGGCGGATCATTGGGCTTCCACCATTGCCATCAAACCCTTCTCCTCTCGAAGATTCACGAGCCACTCTTTGGGTTCTATCCTACCAAAGTTATGAAAAACTTCTGATCAAGTTCAGGTCTCGGATCTGGACCTAGACGCTGGAACGTTCCTGGTGCGTCTGGATTCTCCGGCGGTGGCGGATCGAGTATTCCTGGATGCGCCATGGAGTATTAACGATGATCTCCTAGCTATTGAAAGATGTGATCCTGGGAAACTCCCGGAAGAGTATCGATTCCAGTTTGCTGATTTCTGGATTCAACGCCACCGATTGCCACCGAAATTCTTGAATTGTAAGGCTGTCACCAGAATTGCAGAAGGCATTGGCTCCCCCAGACAGTGCTCCATGGCAGATGAAGCAAAGTGGAAAACCTATGCTAGGGTTAAAATCCTGATTGACATCACCAAGCCCCTGAAGAAAGCTATTTCCACTTTGATTGATGGGCAATCGATGGGCTCGGTCATTATCAAATATGAACGCCTGCCTCGGTTGTGCGTCTTCTGTGCTAAGCTTGGCCATTCTATAACTACCTGCACCGAAAGAGAGTCTTTCAAATCTCTTATTGGGGAAGATTGGTCTGCAGCAGAGAAGGATATGATTGTGGTCTTGCTGCAACCTAGGATCAAGGAGGAAGATTACAGGGCAATCCAACATCGACCATTGGATCGTCGATTCATGGAGGATCGAGGGGCTGCTCATGCACCCATTACCCGGGAAGATGATTCGAAAGGATCCAGAGCAGATGCCTCTCCTTCTAATCCAATCAGGGACAGTTTATCTGTCACGACCCGCACCATGATTAAGGGCACGAGAACGTGGGTACGTCCAGCCTACGCCGCAGTGTCGACGGTAGAACGCTGTATAGGTCATCTATAACATCTAACATCTAACATCTAATAACAAGATATATAAACCTGTCATCTCCGCACGGAGGTATAACATAACATCTCAACTCTATATCTCAAACACAAGTCTAGGAAAGATAGAGAATGATATGGAATTAGATAAAAGGAAGAAACTGAATATAAATAGAGTTATCACACCACACAAAGTAGATGTCCAACACAAATACATACAAGACCTGAAATATAACTAAGTCACAACTAACAATCGGAACAATCCGATACAAACTGAAAACTATAAACACTAGACTAGACTAGGCACCCTCTACTGAGCTAGATGCTCCTCAGGCTCCTGAAGGTCACCCTCATGTGTCCCATAGAAGGTAGGACAGTCACCATCATCATCTGTAATATTTTTAACAGGTCCAGTCAGGACAGGAACGAGCATAATATATCTCACGCAGTTCATATCATGTTGGGAAATGTAAAGCATGCAAAGAGTAAGATACATGGAATGTAAAGAAATATATATAAAAACGAGAGAGATTTGATAACTGGAAATATCTATATATATGATAAGTAAGAACTATAGGTAACCTGTGATTTAGAGCATGAGATGGTTATATAAATGGGTTAGGACAATGCAAGGGTAACTCCATCATACGTGAGTGTACCATGGACATATACATGATTTCACAAGATTTCACAAGATGGGATTTTGATCACATAACCATTTCCTACTCACCCTCCCCAATCAATACACAAGGATCCAGTCAAGTTACGTTACCTTGCACAAGAGATTTTTATCATGTTTGCTCACGTGATCATGAGAGTACAAGATTGCACAAGAGTATACATGAATAGAGGTGTACATGAAATACAAGATGTTCGTAAAAAGCACATGACAACTGTATTTGATGCACCCCGAGGGGGGATAACATCGCATGACAAGATCCATATAGTACCAATCCGTGATAATAATGTGACAGCATCATGTAAAGTAATCTAGAGCAAGAATATAAATCCTAACAAGTATGAAATGATCAGAGAATGTACTCGCATGTCACCCTGTATAACTGATATGAATAGATGTCCGAACTGGTATCACAGAGTCATATTTAGAGTAAAACAGGTCACAATATATCCATAATGGTAAAAATAGAGTATACAATGCATACTACATGATTCTAGGTCAATCTAGGCCAAAGTCAAACTTGGTCAACTCTAACAGTCAAACTAGGTCAACTTAAGGCATACTAGGTCATAAGGAGTCAACTAAGTCAAACAAGGTCAAGCAAGTCAAGGTTAGTCAAATCTAGGTCAAACTTAGACTAACTAAGGTTTTTTTTTAGGTCAAGGGTCAACTCTATATGTCAACTCTATAAGGCTAACCCAAATCATGACACAACTCCTAATTGTCCCACTTAACCCCATACAAATCTTAAATTACATAGAACTATCCTCATAACCATATGGTCAAACATAATTCAACTAGTTTAATAGTCTAGGGTTTAGTCAAACCTTAGTCATCAAGCCCTTTAAAGTCCATCCAAGCCATTTCTAGGTCAATTAGGTCAAGTTTGACCTAAGGTTGACTTTGGTCAACTCTAGTCAAACAAGGTCAACTACCTAGGTCAAGGGTCACTTGGTGAAATTAGGGTTAGCCCCTAATGGCCATAGGCTAGTAACTATGAACATAGGCTAATCACATAGGTTTCCATATGTAAACCTATATCTATACAATACAAGATCACATATATATACATATCAATATACTACTCATATATATCAATATATATATTTACACTATATATAATACATATATAACATACACTCATATATATATATACTAATATGTATATATATATATATAGATAGTGAGAGAGGGAAAGTGATAGTGAAAGAGAGAGAGTAAATGAGAATGAGTGAGGGGGGTGTGAAAATACTGTGACAGGGGGTTCCTATTCTCAGAAACCTCAGAATAGAGGCACAAACACACACACACACACACACACACACACACACACACACACACACACACACACACACACACACACACACATATTACATACATATACACACACACCTATACATACCTATATACATATATACACTCACATACACATACACATACACCCACACACTCATATACATATATACATACATTTACAGTGTATATATACATAAATACGCATATATATATATCAATCAAAAATTGATTTGAAATTGGATTTTAAAAACTGGAAAACACAGGAAATGTTCATGTATCAGAAATTTAGGAGAAATTGGAAAATGTGATTCGAAAACAATTAAAATGCAAAGTTAAAGGTTGGTAATCGTGCCCCCATATGTATACGTGTCGTAGGGGTCCCTAGGAGTCCACACGACACGACACAACGTGTCCAAGTGTCAAAAAACCAAATTGGGTAAGTGTGTGCAGTGACAGTATCGTGCAAAGGTGCACACGAGTGTAGGACACGACACAAGTGTCCATAGGTCTCGTACACACGTGTGTAGGTTCGCCTAGGGTTGGCCTAGGGTTAGGGTAGCCTGCACAGTGTCCACGTGTCCTCAGGACACGGCACGAACACCGTATCAGTCGAGAAAACTCGACTGATACACGTGGTTTAGCACTGCGTCGTGCAGTGGTTCACGTGTCTCATGGACACGACACGAGCCACATGGGGCCTCGTGGTCATGTCCACGTGTAGCCCACGTATTGGGCTACACACTCGTGTCAACACAAGGTGTCCCAGTGGTGTCTAGACACGACACGAAGGCCGTGTCCAAGTGAAAAACTGGGTCTGTGCTGTGCAGTCTGTGACCCGTACGAGCGCGATTTCTCACTCGACACGACACGGCTTGACACGAAACTTTGGGGATGTCTTGTCAGACATTGCCCCTAGGTTTTTGTCAAGTTTCACGTGTCCACGTGTCCAGGTGAAGGAGAAAAGGGGGTCGGGTAGCAGGACAATGTGTGTGGGTGTGCACAGCGGGTTCGTGTCCAATTTGGACACGGACACGACACTGTTTTGTGCTCAGTCAGGGTGTTGTGTGTCCTACATGTCTAGGGCTACCCAAAAATATATTTTGTTTCACAAAAACACAAAAACCATTTCTTTGAGGCATTTCATCAAACAAGATTTTTCAACCTAGGATACGTGTCCGATACGGACACCAAACCAACCCTAGATTTTACCAAACTTGGCCTACAAGTCCATGGTACCTAGATGCATGCATTCATGAAGAGAAAACAGAATATTAACTATGTATGAGGGTATTTACCTACTGGTGCAATTCCAATAAAAATCAAGCTAGTAGGGGGGTGTCCTTCCACTTTGATGTTGCAAATGGCCTTGTGTCCTTGATTGCTAGCCTTCTTTAGCACCCTCAATGTTGTAGGGTCCCAATGCAAAAGACTTGGGTGAATTTAGAGCTAATTTGAAGAAGTTATGAAGGTTTGATAGAAAGGGAAATTTTTAGGTTTTAAAACATGTAAATTGGTATGGGAATGAATAGATGGGGTTATATAGGAAGGGGGCATGCTAGGGGTGCCCTTGGCTGGTCACAGCAAGGGGGGGTGTCCTCTTGCCTTCCTTTAAGGTGAAGGCAAGGACTTTGGTGCCAAAGTTGAGATCTTTTGAGTTTTTTTTAAGGAAAACATCTAATATGTAAATATCCTAGATATTTTCCTACCTTGACTAATATGTAATATCCATCCTCTAGTCTCTAGGTTAGTGGCTAACCTCTAGATTAGGGTAAACTAGGTTAGGGACTCTCATTACAATAATTAAATAATAATAATTCACATAAATCCAATAATTTCAATAATTCCTAGTAAATTACCAAATATCCCTTAGGCTAAAAAGTCCTAACTTGATGTTCTAAACCTATGGCTAGGCTCATATGATCATGGTTAGTCTCTAGGTTAAGTAATCTCTAAGGTTGCACTAGCAAAACATCAAAATCACAAGTCGTGGTTTTAAATAGTTTTAAATTAACTAAAAATCACCAAAAAATTATAATATGGTTTAAATATCATTATTAAATAATTATAATTACAAAATTTCAAAATTACCCTCATTTTAGAAACTGGATGCTACAAGTCTACCCTCCTTAGAAAATTTCGTCCTCAAAATTAAAATGGTCATACTCCTTCTAGGTCAAACACCCCAACAATCACAGTCTCAAACACACAGTCCGATAATCATATGCGTCTGTCCAAAATCATGATACTCGGAATCTTCGTCATGCTAGTAAGCAAGGCTACGATATTTACAGAGTCCTCGACTAAGGTACATACCTCTAGAATCATGGTATTTAAAATTTTTCGCATTGCCGCATGCCTGGCCGCAAAAACCTTAAATTCCCACACCCGAGAAATACGTCCAAAATTTGACTATATCTCCTCACTATGCCAGCTAACATGACTATAGAAGACTCTAGATCCCATAATCGAGACGACCTAGCCCATACGACTTATCTCAGAAGAAAATAATTCATAATGAAATATCCGAACAAAATTTATCAACTACAAGGAACAGATAGAATCGAATTTCAAGACAGTTATAAGGAGGCAAATGCAGAAATAGAATCGAAAAAGGTTGGAATCTGCAATCAGCTCTCTCTCTGTCTGTGCATCATCGACTGCCATGGCGAAAGCTCGCCCCGGCTGGCCTCCTTTGGCCTGCTGCTGATGCTGGACAAACCTCTGCTGCTGAGTCTGCAACGGTAGTCCCGTCTGCTGCCCTGTCGGAGCCCTAGCTCCTGCTGCTGCCTGAGCCAATCGTGCCAAGTTCTTGGGACACTCCCTCAACTAATGCTCTGCTGAACCACAAGCAAACACAGGCCCTGCCTCTTCCTGCAGTCGTCCCATCCGTGACCTTGTTTCTTACAGAAGTTACATATAGGGTGCTGTTGCTGCCTGGGTGCCTTCTGGTGAAGTATATGTCCATGGCCCTGAAGCGGCTGCTGAACTGGCCTCTGCTGTATGTGAGGGCGCTTGGCTGGTCCTGCACTAGAACTAGCCCCTAAGGTATCACTGCCCCTCTTCGGCTTGAGGCCGAAGTCCTCCTCTGCAATCTGTGCGTCCATCAATATCGGATCGAACGTCGCATCACGGTGTCCCGAGGTGCGGGTGCGCACTGCATGAATAAGTCCCCTACGGAACTTACGAGCCTTCTGCCCCTCATCCTGGATCATATCGGGAGTGAACCTGCTATTTTCCATAAATAAATTCCTTTATTTATTGTGTACCTGGGAAAATTATAACTGTAGGAATCTGATCTAGAAGACGATCACTTTATCCCTTGGACTATGCGAAGAAGAAAAGCTCTCAAAATTTTGACAGTAGATAACTATGTATCCGTACAATGAATGAGAAAAAGAACTCTATTTATAGAGTCAAAAATAATAACTGAAAAGATAACTGTCTTCACAGCCTGTGCTTAGTTGAAAATCACGCAGGATTTAACATACGCAAGGTTGTGAGCAGTTACTGGACGTGGCCTGTAACTGTTGGACACATGGCAATCATGCATGAGTCGTGTGCAAGTCACAGGACACGCAGGCGAGAGATCAGTGACATGGCTGCCACGTACTCCAATTTGATGAAATCTACGCAGACTTGTTGAAGACGAAATCCACGCAGACTCGGGGTAGAAAGCTTCAAAATCCACGCAAACTTGGGACAAGAAGCTTCAGAATCCACGCAGACTTGGTGAAGACGAAATCCACGCAGACTCGGGGTAGAAAGCTTCAAAATCCATGCAAACTTGGGGCAAGAAGCTTCAGAATCTACGCAGACTTTGATGAAGAAAACTTCAGAATCCACGCAGACTTGAGGAAGAAAACTTCAGAATACACACAGATTTGGGATAGAACTGCCAGCTGTCTTGATTCAGCATGCCTCGACTGACACAAAATCTCTGGTAGTGATTGCTTTTGTCAGTCACATTAAATGACAAGAAGCTCTTTTGGTACGCCAACTTGACGAAGGTTGAGTCTTGCTGAAAAAGATTTCGAAAATCACGCAATAGACGGCTGTGATCTCTCGAATTCTGTGCATACGTGGCATACGAAGAGACATTCTTCGACTGTTGTGCTGTCAGTCATAATTACTCTCTGACAAATGATGAGCTGTCTCCCCAGCGTGATTTGTAAATATTGTCTGGATCAACTGAGCGTGACTTTTGACTCTGTCCTGATCAACTCAGCGTGACTGTCATTTTTAGAGGCCTACAAGACCCCCTTCAAAGTTTTCGAAAAATTGAAAAGACTTCAAAATTTTCGAAATACTTTGAAAATATGATGATAAAATGAAATCAGTCACGCTGTGATGACTTTAAATTTTTCGGAAGTCGGAAAGACTTCGAAGTTCTTTGAGAATATCCAAATGAACTTATTAAATGTCATGATGACTCTTCATTTTCCGAGACTGATTTCATCCAGTTTATGGTGGAATATGAACCGCCGACGAGCTCTGTTATATAAACAGGGAGAGGATTCATTTAATCTTCATCTTACGTCAACATGACACCAAAAGAGAAAGCTGAGGAAGAAGCACGCAAGTTGGGCTTTGTTCCCATGGTGACCCCACTTTTGGGGGTGAAGAGCCAGAGCCCCTTGTCTTCGAACTCAAAGATGATCCCTTGCAACTAGCCAAGAATTTCTAGAGCTATTTTGGCTTAGATGGCTCGTTCTCTTCTGATGGGCGCAGCCTCATAGAGCAGCGTAAAATGTTGAAGGCTCTGTTACACCGCATGGGGGTCAAAAGCGTAAAAGAACTAGGCATTAAGCTCAGTCGCTCTGGAAAATAGAGCGTGTCTTTTGTGCTTTTGTTGCACTCTTTTTGTTTTGTCTTTTGTAAGGCCATCAGTGCCTGTCTTGAAGAATGAAGTACAACTTCTGTGTTTAATCTGCGTGCATTAATGAAGAATATTAATTAGCACCCTTTGACTATTTCCAATGTTGCTCTGTCTTCCAAAGCACACGTAACACTCATTCCACGGTTTACGAGCGCTATTTATGCGGATCTTTTCCAAGAATAGACTTATACTTTGCCCTTTAAATAGATATAAGAGTTTCACAGATACTCATCTCCCATTCCTCTTCTTCTTCTCTGAGAATGAAATTTTTGGGAGATTTCACTCTCAAACAGGAAAGCAATGTTTTCTAATGTTCGACTTCTGCGCACTGTATCAAACATGAGTTTGCCAATCTTTAGCACCAAACTTGAAGGTAAGTCAGTGTAATACGTGTATTATTTTTGCTGTTGAAGATAGGCTTTCTGTTTCTTGTTTCTGATTTGAACAATACACGCCTGTTTCTGTTTGATAAATGCACACTGAATGATTTCTGTTGATACTTTCTGCAGAAACTTGGCTGAAAATTTTCTTCAGAACTGGCATTGGGGATGCGGATGTTGTGAAGAATATCCTGCTGACATCTATATCAGGGAGCTCATACGCTTTTGACGCGTAAATCAGACAACTCAGAACTCTTCGTGGGATAGAAGGGTCTTCCTCAGATGGTAGGAAGAGCCTTTATACACGAGAGTTGGATGGTGGACTCAACTCTACCCCGAGAAATCGGGTAGTAGAGTTCCTTTCACGGGAGAACTAGGAATTGTATCCCAAGGTTTGGATACATTCCTGTCTTCCTTGAGAGGTTACCCCCAATCCACCAGTTGTATTGGCAGCACCACGACTTCGGGCTGCCATACTCTGTGGTTCTCCTCTCGTCTGAGAGAGAAGACCAGAGTTGATTCCTGCTGATCTGGTCGTGACTGGGACCCAGACAGTCAGGAACTGCCACCAACAACGAACCTGACGGAGAAGGTCCGACGGAGAAGATCCAAAGAAGAAGATAGATCTCTATTAGGTTATTGTTGTGGTGTAGAATGAAAATCCAAGATTTGTAATAGATTTCCATTATGATTTGTAAGAAAGTCTAAGAAAATGTAATAGACTTTTTGTGGTGAAATGAGAATGGAAATGATAATTCTTCTATGCTCAAAGATTTGTGTTTGTGGATGAATTGTGGACATGATAGATAATGAAATCTTCTTTTCTGTTTTAGAGTATATGATATTATCAGAGGTATTATGGACGTGATAATATGTAGGAACTCAAAAGAAAATAGATTGATTTCTATGCAGAGGTCAAAAATGACAAATGAGCAAGTAGATTCGGAATTGGTTCAGAGGTTATGAAAACATGATCAATAACGAATTCCCACTTTAATAAATTGATAGAAGATCATGAACGGACGAATAAATGAACGGATGAATCGTCGGATGAACGCAATTAATGGATGGATGAACCGTCGGATGAACGTGACGTTTCATTATTTGTAGAACTTCTGTCTATAAATATAGCAGAAATTTGACAAGAACGAACACTTCTTCTTTCAAACATAAAAATGTCGTCTGAAGAAGCATTCAAGAAAACTGGAATTGCCTCAAAAGTTCAGAAAGACACTGAAGAACACCCTGCTGATCCAGTTCAATCGAAGAAGACGGAAGCAGGCGAAGGTTCGTCTGCACCCAAGCCACCAAGGGACATTCTGGATTTCCTACTCGAACCAGGAAAGACTGAAGAAGAAGAAGCCATGAGGATGGCCGTTTGCAAGTTCCTCGTGGGTTCTAGCAAGGAGGTTCTCGACTCTTTTGCTGATCACGTCTTCGAGAAGGACGGCAGTGGCCCACATCCAAATGTAGAAAAGGATGATAGTGATCTTCTTTAATATCATGTCTCATCATTCATGATAAAAATAAAATAAAATTTTTATTTCTAAACATGAAACTGTCTGATGATTACAAGCATTTACATTTATACATAGTACTTTTTAAGAAATTTGCCATTAATAGGCATCAAAACTTTTCGACCATCCAATTCTGAGAGTTGATAAGCTCCATTTGAGAAAACTTTGCTCACAATATAGGGTCCTTCCCACTTTGCGTTAAATTTGCCCTTGCTCATATGAGTCATAGTCATAGGACGTCTGACAGTTAGAACAAGTTCTCCTTTTTGATACGCCCGAATTCTGACTTTCTTATTAAAAGCTCTTGAAATTCTAGCTCGATAGAATTCAATATTCTGTTGAGCAGATAATCGCTTTTCATCCAGAGCTTCTAATTCTTGAAGTCGAAGGCGATCATTATTTTCTGCAGTGAGTTCATTAGCGATTGCTATCCTTAAAGAAGGAATTTGAATCTCTAATGGAAGAACAGCTTCGCAACCATACACCAGAGAGAAGGGTGTACATTTAGTAGTATTACGAACTGTAGTGCGATAAGCCCACAAACATTCACCGAGCTTCTCACTCCAATTACGTTTGTTAGTAGAGACAAACTTTTTTAGGAGTTTGATGATGGTCTTGTTGAAAGCTTCTGCTAATCCGTTAGCTGCCGGATTATATGCGGTAGAAGCCACATTGTTGATCCGGTGATCGTCACAGAATCGAGTAAACTTCTGACTGACGAACTGTGGTCCGTTATCATGAATAATGCGTCGAGGAACACCAAATCTGTAAATGACGTGGTGCTTAATAAAGCAAATGACATTGGACGTCTTAACTTCAGACAAAGGAATGGCTTCGGCCCATTTGGAGAAGTAATCGGTTATTGCAAGAATAAACCGATGACCCTTGGATGACGGCGGATTGATCGGACCAATAATGTCCATGCCCCAAGCTTCGAAGGGCTATGATGCTGCCGTCGGATGTAGAAATTTCAAAGGTTTTTGAATAAAATTCGCATGGATTTGACAAGCTTTACACTTTTTTGCATATTCGATGGCGTCTGATACCATAGTAGGCCAATAATAACCCATACGTCGAATACGGTCTTGAAGTTTTGGTCCAGGCTGATGTGCTCCACAAATTCCATCATGTGCTTCACGAATAATTTGTTGAGCCTCGTCACCGGCAACACATCGGAGAAGTAAACCATCATAGGCTCGACGATATAAGGTCTTTGTTGTATGATTATAATAGAATCGGAATGATCGTCGTCTGATAGATGCTGCTTCACTCGGATCATCCGGAAGAATATCATACAATACAAAATCTAAGAAAGGAAGTCTCCAATCCGTATCCGTATTTTGATTCTCGGCCGAATGGCTGAAGATGAATTCCATGCTGGAATCAGATGAAGATGATGAAGATTTACGACTAAATCCAAATCCTCTTGTTGTGTTGACGTCATGAGATGTTGATTCTTCAGTGTCAACTGGAAGTCCTAGGGTCAGGTTATTTTTAAGATGAAATAATTCTTGATTGCGAACAAGAATCATTTGTTGTCGTCTAATTGGGATAGCCAACGCCGCTGCAAGATTAGCGAGAGCATCAGCTTCTGTGTTACATGCTCGTCTAACATGTTCAATGAAGAATTCTTCAAACGAAGAAGCCATAATTATAGCTGATCTATGATAAGGAACCAGATCTTGATGGCGGACTTCATAAGTACCCTTTATCTGATTGACAATGAGTTTAGAGTCTCCGTACGCCTCCAAATGTTGAATATTTAGATGTTTAGCGAGTTAAAGACCAATGAGTAATGCATTGTACTCAGCTACATTGTTTGAACACGGCTGATCGAGAGAATAAGCTCTTTGGATAGCAAGACCTTCTGGCGATACAAGAACGATTCCAACTCCAGCGACAATATCACCATTAGGACCTATCCTTGAAGCTCCATCAAAGAATAGACGCCAAGTAGGATCTTCTTCAGCAATTTGGTTTGAATCTAGGACTTCATCTGAAATTTCGTCATAGAGTTTTGAATCTTCTAGAATTGAATGAGCAGCCAGAAAATCAGCTAAAGCTTGTCCTTTGACTGACTTCTGAGGAATATAATGCATGTCATACTGAGCAAGTAGGATTCCCCAGTTAGCTAATCGAGAATTCAAAACACTGGGTTTCTTCATCATGATCTGTATAGAATTGATCCTGGAGATGACATGAATAGTCTGGCCAATGATATAATGTCGTGTCTTTTGAACAGCGAACATCAAGGCTAGACACTTTTTCGACCGGTGAATATCGAGGTTCAGCTCCGGTCATAGTACGACTGAGATAGTAGATGGCTTGTTCATGACCATTTGATTCTTTTGAGCGAGTAATGCACCCAATGAATGACTCATTGCTTGAGTATATAGGAGAAATAGAATTCCTGAAACGGGAGGCACCAATACTGGAGGGCTCATCAGATATTGTTTTATATCATCGAATGCTTTCTGACATTCATCATTCCAGACAAAAGAAACACCTTTCTTCATAAGTTTGTTGAATGGTCTACAGCGTCCTGATAAATTAGAGATGAATCTCCTGATATAAGCGATCCTTCCTTGAAATCCTCGTAGCTCTTTTAAGGTGCGTGGAGGACGCATCTCTTGGATGGCTTTGATCTTCTCGGGATCCACGTGTATACCTTTAGAGGTAATGACGAAGCCGAGAAATTTACCACTAGAGACGCCTAAGAAGGACTTAGTAGGGTTCATCTTTAATTGATGCTTACGCATTAGATCAAATATAGTCTTCAAATCTTGGATATGATCCTCCTTTTGTCGACTTTTGACTGCAATATCATCAACATTGCATTCGACTATTTTTCGCAAATGTTCACAGAATATAGTGCTCATAGCTCGTTGATAAGTTGCTCCTGCATTCTTGAGACCGAATGGCATAACTGTATAACAGTATGTACCGATCGGCGTTCTGAAAGAAGTGTGCTTCTCGTCATCTGGAAATATTTTAATCTGATTGTATCCAGAATACCCGTCCATGAATGACATCCGCTCAAATCCACAGGTATTATCAATCATGACATCAGTGATTGGTAGAGGAAATTCGTCTTTAGGGCATGCCGCATTGAGATCGCGGAAGTCTATGCATACTCTGACCTTGCCAGTCTTTTAAGGACAGGAACTATGTTAGCCACCCAATCGGGATGTTGTTCCTCTCTAATAAACCCGGAGGTTATGAGTTTATTGACTTCAACTTCAATTGCATCCATAATATCTGGACGAAATCGTCGCTGTTGTTGTTTGACCGGTTTAGTATTCGGCAAGATATTGAGCTTGTGAGTTGCAATTTGTGGATCAAGTCCTGGCATATCTTCATAACTCCAAGCGAAGACGTCGATGTAGTCACGAATGAGTTTGATCATGTCTTGCTTATCAGGTTCAGAAAGACTTTCACTAATGAATATTGGTTTGGGAGATCCCTCTTTACCAACATCTATTTGAACAAGTTTGTCTTCAGTCGGAGGTTATTTTTGCTCGAAACGGAACTCCCATTGATTATCTAATCTTTGGGCCCATTGTTCCGATTCAGGTGAGATTTCAAACTCTTCTTCGTCTTCATCACTTTCTTCAGAATGGTCAATGGAAACCATGTTGGAAGACAGAATGTTGCAGTAGAAGTCCCCGATACTTGTATCGAAATCCCAAGAAGTGGTACTAGAAGAATCAGATCTCTTATCTTCGTCAAACTCGGGATCTTCATGGATAATATTGATAAAAGGAGTAGGAGCTATATAACCCAGTCCGCATTTCGTCCTTCCATATTTCAGAGGAGGAATACGAACAGGCATTTTTCTTCCCTTTCCACTAATGAGGCCAGTCCTGAAGTCATAGCCCATATTTTTGATGATGTCTTTAGATTGCTGACTATAACGACGTAGTTGTAATCTTCCAGTGTCATCATTTTTGTCTTCATCTTCTAAATCAGAAGGACTTTGGGGCCCTTTATAGAAGAATATTGGAATGTCTCCTGGCTTTCTGCTGGGAACTAGAAAGTATGAAGATTGTACAGGTTCTAGGGATACATCTGTATGAACAGTCTGTACAACCCCTATGGTTATTGCGTTCAAGTCATCTAACAAATGTAAATAACTATGAACATAATTACACACATCAGCATACTGCAAAGATGGAGACTTTTCATTAAATGTAAAAGCAGCAGTATTTACATTGGGAGAAGGCTGAGCCTTAGAGATTTTAGCCAAGTCAATGACTAAAGGGGGAGAAGAAGAACGAAAAGAAGCGTTGTTTCGATTAAGATCGATAACAAATGGCTCAGAAGAGGTGAGCTCCCTTGAAGTTTGAGATGGAAGAATAATCCGCCCTCCAACTGGAATTAGCAGAGTATCCTGTTTCATATGTGGAGATACAGGAATTACAGTACGCCCACTGACAGAAATAATCATTGTGTCTTGAGCAAACGACTGAGGTAACGGAGAAATCCGTCCACTCACCGGAATGATGAAAGAACCTTCTTCAGAGAGTTTGGAAGATTGTTGCTGAATAGTTCGACCTTTAACAGGAATTATTAAGGTCTCACTTTGTGAATCCTCTTTCTCCATAGCTTGTATAACCCTTGTATACTCTTCTTTGTACATTCGGGAATCATTGAAATAAGTTTCAACCCCATGGAAGGGATTTATATCAGCAACTTCTTTTTGTACTCTTCCATTGCTATCAATGTATTTAAAACACTGATGAAGAGTAGAAGGCACCACATTATTTTTATGAAGAAAGGGCCTCCCCAGAAGAAGATTATAGGATCCCACGATCTCGATCACATAGAAAGTGACTTTGGATCTGAAATCGCCTATCTGAAGCTTCAGATGAATCTTTCCCAAAGGCTCGCTTCGGCTTTGATTGAATCCCAGGATAGTAGTAACCGTCTTAGAGAGCTTGTGAAGAGGGATTTTTAGTTCATCCAACAAACTCTTTGGCATTATGCTTATAGCAGACCCTGGATCAATGAGGATACGATCTATCTTCATTGTATCGATATAACCGATGTAGTAGAGAGGCCGATCATGTCGATTATCCTCCAATAGCATGTCATCTTGTGTAAAGGTGATATTTGGGATAATTTCCAATACACTATTGCAATGTAAGCAAGTGGCAGGTTCTGCATCTGGCTTCTTCAATTGTGCAAGACAAGAGTCAGCTTGTAGAAGTGCTTCACTTAATGTCTCCCGAGTCTCTTTGGAAAGACGTAGAAGTTCAAAGAGGAACATTCTAGCTGGAGTATTAGCAAGCTGAGCTAAAATATCGAAATTATAAGGCTTCTGAAGTCCAAGAGGAGAGGACTTCTTGATTGGCTTATCAAACCGAGCCTGTTGTTTGCCTTTCTCCAGAGCTGTAGGCTTGGGAGGAACAGGTTCAGTGGATGATTCTTCTTCAGGAGGAACATTAGAAGCATCTTTATCAGCTGGAGGGATATCAAGAGGATCCTCAGGATTTTTGGAATAATCCTTTAGATAAGGTTTCCCCGTTCGAGTAGCACTAACAAGTGCTTCTTCTTTCTCTTTTGGCTCTGTGTCAGGAATAGATCCAAGAGAAGTCATATGACATGATTTAATCTTTCCAGCCTTCTTGGACTTTCGAGAAGTAGTCTTTTGAGGAGAAGGTGATTCAAAATCTGCCACTAGATCAGGATGGATCCACATGATTTCTCCAGTTTCCAAAGTGATTGGCACTAATCCTTCAGACCGTAGAGGAGGAAGATTCACTATGTCAAGAGTTGCCTTGGGAATAGGAACGATCCCACTTTCAAGGAGTTGAGGAGGGAAATCTCCGAATTGCATAGAGACGACGTTGGAGGTGACGGTCTTCTCTTTTGGAGTAAGAGAGATAGCTCCAGATTTAATCATTTCTTGGATCTTTCCTTTCAGTACATAACATGTACGAATTGTATGACCCAGCATTCTGTGATATGGGAAGTATTTGGGATGATCTGTTTTACCAGCTTCATCAGGTTTCTTGATCTCAGGTAATTGTATCTTATTACCTTTCAGCAGACATTCAAAGATACCAAGGACATCGTCGTCATCGAAAGAATATTCTTCTTTGGGGCGAGGTGTTCTTGGTTGTTGAGTTGTAGGAGAGGTTTGAACAGTTGATGCATCTTTGCTCTGAAGATTAACTTCAAGAGTTTCTTTTTCCTTGCGAGCATTGTTTTTATTGTTAGTACCTTGACCTGTTTCTTTAGGAGTCATCTGCACTCCTAAACCTTTGAAGGTTTCAGCACTAATTTCTGCGGCCTTGGCACTAACTATGAAAGAAGGCCAGTCTAGGAATTGAGTGGATCCTGTCCACATGCTGATGATTGGCAACAAGTTTGATTTGCATGTGTCGATGGTGACAGCATCAGGAGTTCCAAGAGGCATCTTCAGAGCTTCTCTTCGAAACCGTTCAATGTACTCTTCTATAGTTTCATTATTTTTTTGCTTAATTCTAATAAGAGCAGACATAGTCATGTCATTGAGCCCTTCATAGAACCGTTCAAGAAACATCTGTTTAAAACCGGAAAATGAGGTAATGCTCCCATCTGGGAGACTTCTATACCATTCATAAGCCGTTCCCTTGAGACATCCAACAAACACCCGAGTAAGGAGGGCGTCGCTTGGTTGCAGCTGATCAGTCATCACTTCAAAGTGATTAATGAACTGACTTGGAGAAGTGGTTCCATCATAGAATGAGATAGTGGAAGGCTTGTATTTAGGAGGATACGATACTTGCTTCCATTCTATCGGATAAGGTTGTTTGATGCCTAACCTTTGCAAACCATCTTTCTGTTTGAATGCCTCGAATTGAGTTTTGAGATTCCTCAATTCTTTATTAACAATTCCAGAAGATTGTGGAGTTGTAACTTATAGAGAATAGTTGGGAGGAGGAACAGCATTGTAAGCACTACCCCCAGCTCCAGAGAGACTAGGGTTTGGTTGAGCTGGTCCAGGAGTATTAGATTGTACTACTGGAAGAACTTGTACTGGACTCATATCAGTGTCAGTTGGTATGGCATCTGGTACAGTCTGTCGATTTTGCATCTGTGTTGCCACGAGTTCATACATCGACTTCATAGTATCAGCCATAGACTTCATTTGTTGTTCCAAAGAAGCAATTCTTTGATCTTGAGGAGTCAAGGAAGAAGAAGGTTCATCAGTATTCCCATCAACCATATAAGTCGTGACTGTACGAGGAATTATTGATGAACTGGTAGATGTTTGTTCTGAATCATTGCTTTGTGCATCAAAGTCAATTATAGGAGAACTACCCCCAGTAGGAAGAGGTGGGAAGTTGGATTCTCCAAGGAATTCAGAATCATCTTTAGAGATCAAATTTCTTTGACTAGAGGCCAGGACTCTTGCTCTGGTATTTCTATATACTCCATCTGGACTATCAACTCTACCCCCAGCATCCCGAGAGGTCATATTGACAGAAGCAAACAAAGGCTCATCTTCATCAGGCATAGGTTCACACTGAATCCGATTGAAGACAGATTGTCGTTTTGTTTGACATCTGCATTGCATTGTGACTCTTGGCTGGAAGTCACATTCATGATCAACATGATCATGAGCCATTGATTGACATCTACATTGAATTATGACTCTTGGATAGAAGTCACATTCAGCATGGTCCTTTGACACAGAATCACTTCTTCTCTTCTGTTGAAGATATTCTCGTAAATCTGTTTGTGAAGATTGAGGAATATATTTCCTGTTCTTGGGTCTTGATGGCTCTTGATTATATAGAGAATGAATAATATGAGCCACATAGTTTCTTGTATACTCTGCATCTGGATCTCTTATCCTTGTTTCCAACTGGTATGGATTCTTAACACCAGAAGTGTTAATTTTTGTTCTTAGATCAGTTGGAGGTAACACATTGGTTTTGGACACAGGGAGTTTTCCTTCCATTGAACTGGATATTTGCAGAGAAGGAAGAGTTGAACCACCCCCTTGATTAGGAGTTGGTAACAGACCTTTTCTAGACAAATTCTGTGCCCAATTCGAAGAAGTCATAGAAGAAAATATTAAGGAATGTTTCTTCTTAGACTCATTCAAGTTTTGAGACATAGAATGTCCAAAAGGAAGAGTAATCAAAAGACCATCTCCTTTTCTTTGACTAACAAAATTGTCAGTCAAAGCTGTTCCTGAAGTAAAAACTACAGGAGCAGAAGAAACAACTAAAGAGTTATTTCTTTTCGAAGGGACTTTGTGTGGAAGACCACCCCCAGTTCTGGTAGAACTTGACAAAGAGGAAGAGATAGCTAAAGAGCTATTCTTCTTAGATGAAATACACGCTGAAACAGGCTTGGTTAAAGAACCAGTGCTGTTGGCGTGACTTTTGACTTTGAAAATACACGCTGGAATAGATTTGGCTAAGGAGCCAGTATTGTTAGCGTGACTTTTGAGGTTGAAATTGCACGCTGGAACAGACTTGGCTAAGGAACCAGTGTTGTCAGCGTGACTTTTAAGGTTGAAATTGTACGCTGGAACAGATTTGGCTAAGGAGCCAGTACTGTCAGCGTGACTTTCAACTTTGGAGACACACACTGGAACAGATTTGGCTAAGGAGCCAGTACTGTTAGCGTGATCTTTGATTGCTGTCATCTTCGAGCGCACAAGAGTGTGCGTGCTTGCAGTAGAGTTCTTGCCAGTGTTAGGAGCAGACACTGTGGCAGAGACTTCACCATTGGCTGCCAACTGATTCTTAGGGACATAGATAGAGTGTCCCTTCGACTTGGCAGTGATGATGGAGGCTGTAGTGGGCTTACCACTCTTAGCCCGCTGCATTTCTTCATAGGCGAGTTGATCGAATTGGATCGTCATCACCTTCTTCGTCGAGCCGATTGACGAAGTATCGCATTAAGTTGTTGCCATCTCAGAAGAGGAGATGGTTTTCCCCAGCAGAGTCGCCAATTTGTTTTCCATAAATAAATTCCTTTATTTATTGTGTATCTGGGAAAATTACAACTGTGGGAATCTGATCTAGAAGACGATCACTTTATCCCTTGGACTATGCGAAGAAGAAAAGCTCTCAAAATTTTGACAGTAGATAACTATGTATCCGTACAATGAATGAGAAAAAGAACTCTATTTATAGAGTCAAAAATAATAACTGAAAAGATAACTGTCTTCACAGCCTGTGCTTAGTTGAAAATCACGCAGGATTTAACATACGCAAGGTTGTGAGCAGTTACTGGACGTGGCCTGTAACTGTTGGACACATGGCAATCATGCATGAGTCGTGTGCAAGTTACAGGACACGCAGGCGAGAGATCAGTGGCATGGCTACCACGTACTCCAATTTGATGAAATCCACACAGACTTGTTGAAGACGAAATCCACGCAGACTCGGGGTAGAAAGCTTCAAAATCCACACAAACTTGGGGCAAGAAGCTTCAGAATCCACGCAGACTTGGTGAAGACGAAATCCACGCAGACTCGGGGTAGAAAGCTTCAAAATCCACGCAAACTTGGGGCAAGAAGCTTCAGAATCTACGCAGACTTTGATGAAGAAAACTTCAGAATCCATGCAGACTTGAGGAAGAAAACTTCAGAATACACGCAGATTTGGGATAGAACTGCCAGCTGTCTTGATTTAGCATGCCTCGACTGACACAAAATCTCTGGTAGTGATTGCTTTTGTCAGTCACATTAAATGACAAGAAGCTCTTTTGGTACGCCAACTTGACGAAGGTTGAGTCTTGCTGAAGAAGATTTCGAAAATCACGCAATAGACGGCTGTGATCTCTCGAATTCTGTGCATACGTGGCATACGAAGAGACATTCTTCGATTGTTGTGCTGTCAGTCATGATTACTCTCTGACAAATGATGAGCTGTCTCCCAGCGTGATTTGTAAATATTATCTGGATCAACTGAGCGTGACTTTTGACTCTGTCCTGATCAACTCAGCGTGACTGTCATTTTTAAAGGCCTACACCTGCTAAGGCGGAAGAACTCTGCTGCATACTCGTCCACCGACGAGTTCCCCTGTAGTAGACCCACGAACTGGCCCTCCAATGCTGTAAGAGCCACGTCCGGGAAGAACTTCTCCTTAAAGAGCCTCCGGAAGTTCTTCCATGTCAGCCCTCTCACCGACGCATGAGGATCCGTACGGTACCATGTCAGCACGATATCGAAGAATCGGCTGGCTGCTGCTGAAATACAAAGTCCTCTAGGAAGCTCTGCTAGCTCTATACTCCGCTGCACGTCCTCTAGCCAGTCGTCTGCATAAAGGATGCCCTCCGTGCCCGTGAAGTCCCTGGAGCTCATCTTCCTAAAGTCTAATACTGTCCCCGGCCTAGACTGCTGCTGGTACGGCTGCTGGCCAGTAGGGCCCTATACCGTACCCGGTGCCACTCTCTCCACTGCTGCCAGTGCAAGCTGATGCGAGTTCTCCATACTCTGCCTCAGCATCTCAATCTGACGGTGTGACGTCTCCGATTGGCGATGCGATGCCTCTGTCTGGGCCCGCTGAGTCTCCATCATCTGCTGAAGGAGAAGGAACATATGATGTGTATCCGTCGGTATCGGTGGTAGTTGCGGCAGCATCTCCAGAATGACGACCGAAACCCTCTGGGGTGGAGGTAATAGACCTCCCTGTGTAACTGCTGGGGTCTCCGGGATAGTGGAATCACTCTCGTGAACCTCCTCATCAGCCTGGTCAGATCTATCGGGCAAGCTACTCGATCCAGTGGCCTGTGGGTGCGTCTTCGTCATCCTGGAGATGAATTGAAACAAAGAGATCAATATGGCACATGAGTAGATTTATCAAAGAAGGACAGTTAATTTAATACAAGGGAAGTAATCATGATAATCAAAAGATCGAAAATTTTCCTAGGTGTGATTGAGAAACTCCTATCAAGTCCTAGGTCCTACGTCCTAATTGCAGGCTCGTAATTAGTACTCTAAGTCGAGCACCATTACGAGATCGCACTAATTGCGACACAGACCTGCATGGGCCACCACAAAAACGTGTCACGACCCGCACCCTGATTAAGGGCACGAGAACGTGGGTACGTCCAGCCTACGCCGCAGTGTCGGCGGTAGAACGCTGTATAGGTCATCTATAACATCTAACATCTAATAACAAGATATATAAACCTGTCATCTCCGCACGGAGGTATAACATAACATCTCAACTCTATATCTCAAACACAAGTCTAGGAAAGATAGAGCATGATATAAAATTAGATAAAAGGAAGAAACTGAATATAAATAGAGTTATCACACCACACAAAGTAGATGTCCAACACAAATAGATACAAGACCTGAAATATAACTAAGTCACAACTAACAATCAGAACAATCCGATACAAACTGAAAACTATAAACACTAGACTAGACTAGGCACCCTCTACTGAGCTAGATGCTCCTCAGGCTCCTGAAGGTCACCCTCCTGTGTCCCATAGAAGGTAGGACAGTCACCATCATCATCTGTAATATTTTCAACAGGTCCAGTCAGGACAGGAATGAGCACAATATATCTCACGTAGTTCATATCATGTTAGAAAATATAAAGCATGCAAAGAGTAAGATACATGGACTGTAAAGAAATATATATAAAAATGAGAGAGATTTGATAACTGGAAATATCTATATATATGATATGTAAGAACTGTAGGTAACCTGTGATTTTGAGCATAAGATGGTTATATAAACGGGTTAGGACAATGCAAGGGTAACTCCATCATACGTGAGTGTACCATGGACATATACATGATTTCACAAGATTTCACAAGATGGGATTTTGATCACATAACCATTTCCTACTCACCCTCCCCAATCAATACACAAGGATCCAGTCAAGTTACGTTACCTTGCACAAGAGATTTTTATCATATTTGCTCACGTGATCATGAGAGTACAAGATTGCACAAGAGTATACATGAATAGAGGTGTACATAAAATATAAGATGTTCGTGAAAAGCACATGACAACTGTATTTGATGCACCCCGAGGGGGGATAACATCGCATGACAAGATCCATATAGTACCAATCCGTGATAATAACGTGACAGCATCATGCAAAGTAATCTAGAGCAAGAATGTAAATCCTAACAAGTATGAAATGATCAGAGAATGTACTCGCCTGTCACCCTGTATAACTGATATGAATAGATGTCCGAACTGGTGTCACAGAGTCCTATTTAGAGTAAAACAGGTCACAATATATCCACAATGGTAAAAATAGAGTATACAATGCATACTACATGATTCTAGGTCAATCTAGGCCAAAGTCAAACTTGGTCAACTCTAACAGTCAAACTAGGTCAACTTAAGTCATACTAGGTCATAAGGAGTCAACTAAGTCAAACAAGGTCAAGCAAGTCAAGGTTAGTCAAATCTTGGTCAAACTTAGACTAAGGTTTTTTTTTTAGGTCAAGGGTCAACTCTATATGTCAACTCTATAAGGCTAACCCAAATCATGACACAACTCCTAATTATCCCACTTAACCCCATACAAATCTTAAATTACATAGAACTATCCTCATAACCATATGGTCAAACATAATTCAACTAGTTTAATAGTCTAGGGTTTAGTCAAACCTTAGTCATCAAGCCCTTTAAAGTCCATCCAAGCCATTTCTAGGTCAATTAGGTCAAGTTTGACCTAAGGTTGACTTTGGTCAACTCTAGTCAAACAAGGTCAACTACCTAGGTCAAGGGTCACTTGGTCAAATTAGGGTTAGCCCCTAATGGCCATAGGCTAGTAACTATGACCATAGGCTAATCACATAGGTTTCCATATGTAAACCTATATCTATACAATACAAGATCACATATATATATACATATCTATATACTACTCATATATATCAATATATATATTTACACTATATATAATACATATATATAACATACACTCATATATATACTAATATGTATATATATATAGATAGTGAGAGAGGGAAAGTGATAGTGAGAGAGAGAGTAAATGAGAATGAGTGAGGGGGGTGTGAAAACACTGTGACAGGGGGTTCCTATTCTCAGAAACCTCAGAATAGAGGCACAAACACACACACACACACACACACATTACATACATATATACACACACCTATACATACCTATATATATACATATATACACTCACATACACATACACATACACCCACACACTCATATACATATATACATACATTTACAGTGTATATATACATAAATACGTATATATATATCAATCAAAAATCGATTTGAAATTGGATTTTAAAAACTGGAAAACACAAGAAATGTTCATGTATCAGAAATTTAGGGGAAATTGGAAAATGTGATTCGAAAACAATTAAAATGCAAAGTTAAAGCTTGGTAATCGTGCCCCCATATGTATACGTGTCGTAGGGGTCCCTAGGAGTCCACCACAACACGACACAACGTGTCCAAGTGTCAAAAAACCAAATCGGGTAAGTGTGTGCAGTGACAGTGTCGTGCAAAGGTGCACACGAGTGTAGGACACGACACAAGTGTCCATAGGTCTCGTGCACATGTGTGTAGGTTCGCCTAGGGTTGGCCTAGGGTTAGGGTAGCCTGCACAGTGTCCACGTGTCCTCAGGACACGGCACGAACACCGTATCAGTCGAAAAAACTCGACTGATACACGCGGTTTAGCACTGCGTCGTGCAGTGGTTCACGTGTCTCGTCGACACGACACGAGCCACGTGGGGCCTCGTGGTCATGTCCACGTGTAGCCCACGTATTGGGCTACACACTCGTGTCAACACGAGGTGTTCCAGTGGTGTCTAGACACGACACGAAGGCCGTGTCCAAGTGAAAAACTGGGTCTGTGCTGTGCAGTCTGTGACCCGTGCGAGCACGATTTCTCACTCGACACGACACGGCTTGACACGAAACTTTGGAGATGTCTTGTCAGATATTGCCCCTAGGTTTTTGTCAAGTTTCACGTGTCCACGTGTCCAGGTGAAGAAGAAAAGGGGGTCGGGTAGCAGGACAATGTGTGTGGGTGTGCACAGCGGGTTCGTGTCCAATTTGGACACGGACACGACACTGTTTTGTGCTCAGTCAGGGTGTTGTGTGTCCTACATGTCTAGGGCTACCCAAAAATATATTTTGTTTCACAAAAACACAAAAACCATTTCTTTGAGGCATTTCATCAAACAAGGTTTTTCAACCTAGGATACGTGTCCGATACGGACACCAAACCAACCCTAGATTTTACCAAACTTGGCCTACAGGTCCATGGAACCTAGATGCATGCATTCATGAAGAGAAAATAGAATATTAACTATGTATGAGGGTATTTACCTATTGGTGCAATTCCAATAGAAATCAAGCTAGTAGGGGGGGTGTCCTTCCACTTTGATGTTGCAAATGGCCTTGTGTCCTTGATTGCTAGCCTCCCTTAGCACCCTCAATGTTGTAGGGTCCCAATGCAAAAGACTTGGGTGAATTTAGAGCTAATTTGAAGAAGTTATGAAGGTTTGATGGAAAGGGAAATTTCTAGGTTTTAAAACATATAAATTGGTATGGGAATGAATAGATGGGATTATATAGGAAGGGGGCATGCTAGGGGGTGCCCTTGGCTGGTCATGGCAAGGGGGGTGTCCTCTTGCCTTCCTTCAAGGTGAAGGCAAGGACTTTGGTGCGAAAGTTGAGATCTTTTGAGGTTTTTAAGGAAAACATCTAATATGTAAATATCCTAGATATTTTCCTACCTTGACTAATATGTAATATCCATCCTCTAGACTCTAGGTTAGTGGCTAACCTCTAGATTAGGGTAAACTAGGTTAGGGACTCTCATGACAATAATTAAATAATAATAATTCACATAAATCCAATAATTCCTAGTAAATTACCAAAATACCCCTTAGGCTAAAAAGCCCTAACTTGATGTTCTAAACCTATGGCTAGGCTCATATGATCATGGTTAGTCTCTAGGTTAAGTAATTTCTGAGGTTGCACTAGCAAAACATCAAAATCACAAGTCGTGGTTTTAAATAGTTTTAAATTAACTAAAAATCACCGAAAATCATAATATGGTATAAATATCATTATTAAATATTTATAATTACAAAATTTCAAAATTACCCTCATTTTAGAAACTGGGTGCTACACTATCCCACATACCTCCTTATACTATGACTGAAGTGGCTCGTGAATCTGGCAATTCCCCATCCCTTAATCATCAGGCTGCAAAGTACACCCCCCCTCATCTGTGGACTTCCGACCCCCTAGCTGATCTCTCCCTGGCAGTCATAAACAGGGGAGTTCCTTCTCCTGATGCCTCTGCGGGGTTGACTCCCCAGTTAATCATCTCTGGTCCCCCACTTGAATATTTTCCCTATACATCTGGCTCTTCAAATATTCTCTAAGTGAATGTTGTGGTCAACATTGTGCCGGACCCTATGGACAGCGACCATGTAGAGAATGACAACTCAGAGTTTGAATTGTGCCCCCTTCTCATGAGAATCTTCCTGAACCCTGTGAAGAGTCATCTTGTGGGTCCCACTCCTGCGACATTATTCCACACTTTGCTACTGATCTACCCACCCTATCATCTCCATGCATTGATCCTATCCCCTACTTCCTGCCACCTAGTAACAACAATCCCATCATCGAACTCCCCACTCACATACTCCTTCTCCGAAGAAAGCTCCTCCTTCCCGTAAACTGACTTAGAAGCGACGGGCTCGTATGAGACAGCCCATATCTACTCCCTCTATAGCACCCATTATGAAATCAAGAAAGCATCATCTCCCTGCTATCAACAATCCTAGAGCTGCGAAGCGATTGGATGATCCTCTATTCATCCTGTCCCTAGACACTACAGATACAGCGGCTGTCGTTCAACAGCCGCTTCACAAATGTTAGTATTTTCCTGGAACTGCCGTAGGCTGAGGAATGCCACGACAGTTCAAACGCTTCGCTCATTCCTTTCCGCAACCCATCCCTATGTCTTTTTCCTTTCTGAAACTCTCTCCCCGTCTCAATATTCCTCTCAAATCCTACCTTCCTTAGGTTTCCCAAATACTCACTCCGTCCTCCCGACTGGCCGATCGGGAGGACTTTAGCTAGGCTGGACTGATGATATCAATGCCTCAGTCTCCTTTTCTTCTTCCAATCTTATTATTCTCTCTATTAGAAGTGATACTGATACTCCAATTTGGAATCTCCTCTGTGTTTATGGTTGCCCACGGAAAAAGGATCGGCCTCTGCTCTGGGAGTTTATTAAGACACTCTCAGATTCATTTACAGTCCCCTGGTGCTGCATAGGTGACTTTAACGCCATCACAATTGCTGAGGACAAATTCGGGGGCCGAGGATACGATAGGCAATCGAACTCCTCCTTCCTACAGATGATTGACTATTGTGGGCTCATTGATCTTGGGTGTATTGGTCCTGCTTTTACTTGGTCCAATGGTCGGAACCTGTCTCACCTTATCAAGGAAAGATTGGATCGTGCCCTGGCGACTGGCGAATGGTGCAGTAAGTTCCCAAACTCCACTGTCCACACTCTCCCTTAATATAACAGTGACCATGCTCCTATCCTGCTCAACACAAATAACCGTACTCCGAGGAGGAAAGCGGCCCCTTCGCTTTGAAAGTTACTGGCTCAAGAATGAAAACTACACTGATACTCTGTCTTCCTCTTGGTTGGCGGCTAATTCTATCCCTGGTGCTAACTTCATAGACAAATTACATTTTATCATGAGTAAACTCCACAGGTGGGGTCGGTCTTCCTTCAATGCTATTAAATCCCGTATCCACTCTCTTCAAGACCAGCTGCTGGCCATTCAGAAGAGAACACCATCTTCTTCCCTTATGCTTGTCGAGAGAGATATTGTGAAGGAGCTTAATGGCCTACTCATGCTCAAAGAAGCCTACTGGTGCCAACGGGATAGATGTAAATGGATTACTTAAGGAGACAGGTGCACTAAATATTTCTATATCAAGGCCTCTATCAGGAGAAAGAAGGAATGATATCCGCTCGATCCAGCTCCCTAGCGGAGCTTGGACCTCGGATCCTGAGGTAATCTCTTCATCTATTATTAGTCATTTCTTCACCCTCCTTGGCACGTATGATTCTCTTCCTATGGACCTGGGTTTTGTCTTCTCTACAAGTATATTAACAGGGGACGAGTACAAATCGCTGGGCTCGATTCTTGACTCTTCAGAGATTGAACAAGTAGTTCGTAGTATAGGAGCTCTCAAGGCTCCTGGCCCTAATGGGTTCCCGACACTATTTTATCAGAAAGGTTGGCAAGTGATTGGGAACGAACTCACAAATGCTATTCAAATTTTTTTTTTGCAAATAGTGAGCTCTACAAGGGTATGAACCATACCCATTTAGCACTTATTCCTAAATATGCTACCCTGAAAACTGCTGCGGATTTTCGGCCTATTGCTCTGTGTAATGTCTCCTATAAAATCATCACTAAAATATTTGCTTCCAGACTTCGTCCTTTAATGGACAAATTAATTTCTCCTTTCCAAAATGCATTTGTGCCTGGCAGACGGATATCAGACAACTGTATCATTGCACATGAAATCTTTCATGCCATGAATAATCGCTCTAAGAAGAGCAAAACTTTTGCAATGAAGATTGATATGGCTAAGGCATATGATCGCCTTACTTGACCCTTCATCAAATCCGTGTTGAACGGATTGGGAATTCGTGATCACACCAACGACCTAATCATGAAGTGCATTACTACTCCAAGTTTCTCGATTCTTATTAATGGCTCTCCGGAAGTTTGGTTTTACTCAAAACGTGGGATTAGACAAGGCTGTCCCCTCTCTCCATACTTGTTCATATTATGTTCAGAAGTGCTCTCTCAATTATTCTACCGATTCTAACAGGAAGATCTTTATAGAGGTATGCGTATCAACCGATATACTCCCTCTATTTCTTATCTTCTGTTTGCAGATGATATCCTAGTTTTTGGCCATGCTTCCCCAACCTCCATATCGACTGTTCAAAGAATTTTTGAAAGATTCTCCTCATGGTCGGGGCAAATGATCAACTTTGGAAAGTCGAGCATCCATTTCAGCCACAGTGTTTCCCCCTGGAATGGAGTGCGCTCTCCAGCATTCTCCAGCTTTCCCCTATGCGTAGCACCGACAAGTATCTGGGACATCCTCTACTTCTCCCAAAAATAAGGATCAACACATATAGCAATTTACTTGAGAAAATTTCTTCTCGACTTAAGGGCTGGAAATCGAACTTGCTATCTCATGCGGGGCGCTCTGTCTTGATCAAATCCACATTGGGATCCATTCCAATCTACTCTATGTCAACCTATAAAATTCCCCAAGCCATATGCAACTCCATTGATCGCCATTGCAGGGACTTTTGGTGGGGCCATGATAATTCTAATAGGTCACTACATCACATAGCTTGGAGAAAATTCATGCTGCCCAGGAAGGAGGGCGGTTTGGGATTTCGTAATCCTCGCCGGGTCAACGAGGCTCTTATTGGCAAGCTTTTGTGGAGGCTCATCACTAAACCACATCAACTTTGGGCTCAGGTATTTATCGGTACATATCTCCAAAATAGATCTATATGGCATATTTCCAAATGCAGGAATGCATCTCCTACCTGGGCTAGTATTCTTGATGCCCGATGTCACCTAGAGGGGAAGATAGTTTGGAAGGTGGGTGGCGGTTGGATTAGCATATTTAATGATCCCTGGGTTCCCGGCTTACCTGGGTTCAGGGTCAGTGCCATCAATGACAATATATCCATGCCTAGACTTGTCAGAGAACTCATGGATCCATCTGGCAGTAATTGGGATACTTCCCTTATTAACTCTCTCTTCCCTCCCTGGGAAGCAAGGGCAATCACAGCCGTTGATCTCCAGGAGGGAGATGGAGTCGACAAACTCATCTGGACGTGCTCCAAAACAGGGGAGTTCTCGTCCAAATCTCTATATGAATCTATTCGTTGTAGCAGTCCCTCTAGCTCGACAGCCTCTACCTCTAATCTCAAGTGGGATCATCTTTGGAAGGCGCCAAACATCCCCCCACGTATCCTGATGTTTATCTGGAGATTGTGGCACAATGGGCTTTCCCTGTTTTCTATTATCAACAAACAAAATGAGAAGGTCAGCCCTATGTGTCCATTTTGCCTACTTCATGAGGAAACTATGGATCACCTATTCCTTCAATACAGTATTGCCAGGGAGGTTTGGTTCTCGAGTCCCCCGGGGCTGCGTACTGACGAATGCGGTAATACTCACTCCCTTTTACATTCCTGGATTAATGATAATTATGCTAGTGAAGCCCTCCGCATGGGGCTTCGATCTTATGGGCTATTTGGAAATCAAGAGGAGATTGTGTCTTTCGAAAAAAGCTCCCTGTCCTCAGCGTATTGTCAACCACGCTCTGAGTTTCATAATGATACATGAAGGGGAGCACAATAATAGCACAAGCGAGTTATACGAACTGAGGCGCTTGGCCAATGATGTCGCTACTTGGCAGCCACCACTCTTAGGTCTTTTAAGATTAATGTCGATGGGGCGACATCTCCATCAGCCTGTGCATTTGCAGCTGTAGCTAGGGATGCTTCGGGCACATTTATTGCGGCTGAAACAAAATATTTTGTATGCCATAATCCTTATGATCAAAGCCTCCAAGCAGAGCTGGAAGCCATTAAAGTTGGGCTTGATTTAGCTCGAAATTTGAATAAATGCAATATCAGCCTTGAAGGAGATTCATTGATAGCTTTCAGGATCTTTAAAGGGGACTCTCGTCTTATTCCTTGGAGACTCTCGGGCTTGATCAAGTCTATCAAGAATGAGTTATCTGCTTTTCAAAATATCAAGTTATTATTTGTTAGAAGATCTGGTAATAAGGTTGCTCATATTTTAGCTGGGCAAGCCAGGTTGAATAATTCTTCTGATAGGCTCCTTTCTCCCCCTCCTTGTATTGTCCAGGCCCTACAAAAGGACTGTTCTCTGATTGTAAACACTGCTATTTGATTTATTCAATGGATTTTTCCCTCAAAAAAAATCTTGCTATATGGCTAGCTTAGTACTAGCTCACTACTAGCAAATGCTGATGTGGCGGAGAAAGGTAACCAAGTTTACAAGTTTAGCTGGTCAACAACTTTTGGAAAATATTTTTTAAATATTTCTCTTATGTTAATTGGCTCCCAAAATTTTTGGGTGATGACATCTCCCATTATGTGGCATCTGACATAGAAAGTGAAATGGCAGCTGACATGTCATGTTTTAACTCAAAAAAAAATTATCTAAAAGGAGTCCAAACTAAAATGAAGTACTATCCAAGTTGCGCAACAATATAATATAATTAAGCAGAAAGGAGTCCAAACTAAAATGATTGAATATGAAAAACGATAATTTTTTCTTCTTCTTTTATCTAATATATTATGTTCATTTGTTTTGTTGAGTTATAATGTTCTTAAAATATAGGATAAAAATGATATCAAAATGTTCATTTGTTTCATAATCTTGCTGCCATATAATCCTAAAATATCCTAACCTATGCCTCTGACCCTATGGGTATACCCTCTCTTCGTGCTAAAGTGATTTATGCCTCTGACCCTATGTATCGAGAAAAATTCTCAAGTTATTGACAAAAGAAAATTTATAAAATGCCCAAAAATCGCAAAAGTTTTATGAAAAAATCCACCGAAAATAACATTTTATCGCGTGCCCAGAATTAGCTAAAAAAATATAAAAGGGTGCGGCATGACCTTATTGCCCTTCTAATTTTTTCAAAACACTCACAAAATCTACTCTTCAAATTAAACCAAAAAGTTTCTATTCTTCCTCTCCTTCCATACGTTGCTCCTTTTCGTATCTAGGTTTCATCCTCCAAAATATTTAAACCCTATTTCAAAATCTCGTCAGTGACTCTCCATTCGCAATCTTCACACCATGTCGCAAACATAAACATCAAATGGAACCCCAATTAGAGAAGAGGGAGAATATGTAGATATGCAAGAAGAGAGAGCTGTTGTGAAGAGATTTAAGAAGATTGCACATGAGCCAGAGGCTAGTAATCAAGGAGGGCAAAAAGAAGGTATAACTATAAGTTGTGTTTATAATTCTGTTAAGACAACGGAGGGGAATAGTCATTCTCCGTCTTAATACAATGGAGGGGTATAGTCATTCTCCGTATTAAAATGCAGGAGAATGGCCATTCTCTGTGTTATATTGAAGGAGAATGGACCATTCTCCGTGTTAATATCACGAAGAATGACCATTCTCCTTGTTAAATTAAAGGATTAATTCCATTCTCCATGTTGACTTGACGGAGAATGACCATTCTCGTGTTAAAATGAAGGGGAACTGCCATTCTCCGTGTTAAAACCACAAAAATGGCCATCTCCGTGTTAAAATATAGGAGAATGGTTATTCTCCGTGCAAATATCATGGAGAATGGCCATCTCCGTGTTAAAATGTAGGAGAATGGTCATTCTTCGTGCAAATATCACAGAGAATGACCATTATCCGTGTTAAAGTCATGGGGAATGTCCATTCTTCGTGTTATATCGACGGAGAATGGAACATTCTCTGTGTTAATATCACGGAGAGTGACCATTCTCCTTGTTAAATTGAAGGATTAATTCCATTCTCCGTGTTGACTTGACGGAGAATGGCCATTCCCATGTTAAAATGAAGGGGAACTGCCATTCTTCGTGTTAAAACCACGAAAAATGGCCATCTCCGTGTTAAAATGTAGGAGAATAGTCATTCTTCGTACAAATATCATGGAGAATGGTCATCTCCGTATTAAAATGTAGGAGAATGGTCATTCTCCGTGCAAATATCACGGAGAATGTTCAGTCTTCGTACAAATATCACGGAGAATGACCATTATCCGTGTTAAAGTCATGGGGAATGACCATTCTCCGTGTTAGATTGACGGAGAATAGTTGACAGAAACCTAATTTTTTGTCTTTTTTGTAGGAAAAAAACTGTCAGAAATAAAGATTCAAGAGTTTTTCGTTCTTCTTTCAAGACGATGCAAACTCTTATGGATAATATCAAAGAAGATGGTGGCCGTTTGCCCGAGCCAGTTATTGATTCTTTGAAGAATACCGATTTTTATAATTTTGTCGAGGTATTTTACAAAAACAAAATTTGCACTCAAGAATTGGCCAAGGTTTCAGAACACTACCAAAATAAGTCATATCAGCGACGTATTTAGCGACTCCAAGATAGAACGTCGCTAATTTTTGGGGGTTTTGCGACGTTTTACTAAGACATCGCTGTTAGTCGCCAACAGCGACTAATAGCGACTTCTAGCGACTACAGTTTGTTAAATGGAAACCTACATCGCAAGTTCGTCGGTACACGTCGCTGATGTAGCGACGCGTAGCGACGCAATTTAAGCGGCGTCGCCGTTTATTAAATGTCATCGACGTTTAGCGACGTCCTTTTCGGACGTCGCTAAATGTTTCATATAGGCTGCGAGGGTTTCCTTTTTGATCATTCACAAATTTCCCTCCCAATTTTTCGCGTGCTCCTCCTCCGCGGCGCTCCTCCGACGATTTTCCTCCTCCGGCCTCCTCCTCCGCAGCGCTCCTCCGACGATCTCCCTCCTCCGGCCTCCTCCTCCTCCTCCTCCTCCTCAGGTAGCTCCCCTATCTCTCTTTCTCTCTCTCATACACACACACACACACACTCTCCCCTGTCCCCACTTCCCAGTTTCTCCTCGTCTTCTAGCTCTCTCTCTCGCTTCTAGTTCGTATCCACGAAAGCGTGGACTCGCTGCACGAGCAGCAGTGTGACACCTATTTTGTTGGTTTGGACACGTCGTGTCCCACTGTGTGGACACGAGACTCACAGTGTGACACCTATATACTAATACTGGGAGTTTTTTGGGCATATCAACTGTCAATTTGATGTTTTGCTTGGATTCGAATTCCAATTTAGGGTTCGAGCCCTATTTACTGATACTGGGAGTTTTTTGGGCATTTTTAGGGTTTTAAAATGATGAATAAATTGACTAATAATTATTATCGACTTGTTGAATTCTAAATCGGAGATCCTTTAAGTACCTGTTTCAAGTCCAACTTATCCATAGTGATCGATATTCTATAAAATTTTAGCTATGTCACAAAGGATGGACGCAAACATGGTGACCGTCTTCCTGGCCACCCATCGGAAGGACGGGAAGCTCATCGACGACCGGGCTACTCAGAGCTATGTAAGTACTAATTTAGATTTCGTTGATTTTTAACACAACTTGAAGAATATACAGATAACCATATAGTTAATAATAATTAAATACTTTAGACGTTTATTAGGCTAATTTAGGTAAGTACTGATTTATAGAGATACACAATAATTTCTAGGACGAGTTTGTTAGGCTACGTGAGCGTGCGAGTGCTAGTGCACCGGCAGAGGGAGGGGTTGGTACATCGCAGCCCTCTCCGCCTCAGTCGGAGGACGAGCTCTGGAAGACCGCCGTTGGTGGTCTTCATAGAGGTACGTACTACGGTACGGGGTCCTACGGCGCATTTGTTGCGATACAGGCATCCAGGGCTCCCTCTGCCAGTGAGCATTCACAGCCGTCACAGGCCGAGTTGTCCCGAGTCGAGGGTACCATTGTCCGCCAGATTGCTGAGCTGTGCGACGATATACTGAAGAGGATTTCTGAGCAGCCAGGGTCTCAGGCGCAAGGGGAGGCTGCGTCGGTCACCGCACGCTTTGACGAGCTCGAGCGCAACGTGAGGGACGTACATGGGACGCAGGAGTCCATTCACGACACCGTTACTAGGATAGAGGCTTGCATGGAGCAATGCAGCGCCAGACTGCTAGCCCTAGAGGAGACGCGGACGCACCCATCTCCAGCGGTTACACTGCCTCCTTCTCCAGCAGTTACACTGCCTCCTTCTACAGCGGTTGCAATGCCTCCTCCTTCATCGTCGTCGGTGGTTCTTACACCGGAGCAGTATGCTTACCTTCTTTCCAGGAGCGGTGATGCTCCTCCTGATCAGCCGTAGTCGACATATATATATATATTGTTGTGTGATGGCCCATTGTTGGGTCTTTTATGTGTTTATACATACATTATTCTTTTGTGGAGCATTATGTTTGACATTGTTGTTACAATTTTTCATATATCTGTGTTGATTGATGAGATTGTGTTTCAAACGTGTTCGTGATTGTGTATCTGTGTTGTTTGATACTTTGTGTTCGTGATACACACCGTCGCTGTTTGATACGCATTTGTGTTCGTGATTGTGTATCTGTGTTGTTTGATACTTTGTGTATCTGCTACAAATGCTGTAGGTGCTGCTGCAAATGCTGTATTTTTTTATTTTTTTTCCAAAATTAGCGACGTTCAGTAACGTCCAGCGACGAAAGTTAACGTCACTAAGTAAGTATCGGAACGTCGCTAACTGTGATGAACACCGTCGCTGATCGTCACTAAACGTCGCTACGTACGACGTCGCTAAACGTCGCTATATGTCGGTACTATAGCGACGTAAAAACGTCGCAGAACGTCGCCATTTAGCTCTCAAGCCAGTTCAGCATCGATTCATGTAAAGTCGCTAAACGTCGCTAGGTGACGTCAGTAACTGCAGTCGTTTTGCGTCGCTGGTAGTCGCTGAATTAGCGACGTTGATGCGTCGCTAAGTGTCGTCGCAATAGCGACGTATTACGACGTCGTATTGTTTAGCGACTAGGTTAATCGCGACAACGTCCAAACGTCGCTAAATACGTCGTTAATTGAAATTAGCGACGTATTTTCCCTATTTAGCGACGTCCTACGGCGTCGCTAATTTGACAGATTTTAGTAGTGGAAGGTCTTGAGAATTTGATAGAAACTTATGTGGAAGACAAATTTGGTATTAGATACTTTCAACTGAGCACTACTGTTAAAATAGCGCCGAGTGCGGGCGATATGGCAGCTATTTTCGGTTTACCGCTGAAGGATGGTAGTGAGGATGATGCCAATTACAGAAGATTGATAATGAAAAAACAACAGCAGCCCACACCACCAGTATCGTTGAGCCTGTGTAGAGATCACTTCACAAGATTGCTGGCTAATTCTAAGGGCAAACACTCAGAAGTCACGAATAAGGAAGTGAGAGAGAAGTTCTTTGAATTGTTACAACGGCTTTGTGGCGGAGATAACGTTGTTAATCCAGATGATTTGGCTAAGCTAATAATCTTCCACTTGTGCCAAATAGTATTCTTCACAAAGTCTGGCGGTTCAAATTTGCCGTACAGATTCTTGGCCTTGGTAGACAGCATAGAAGTTATCAACATAATATGCTGGCCAAGGTTAATCTTGGAGTATGTTATGGAGAGCATCAAGAGGACTACAAGTAAAACTAAGGGGGGATTACTCCGATGCATACTCCAAAATGGAAGGTTGCACAATATACTTCCTCTATTGGTTTGTGGAACATAGTACGCTTGTGGAAAGGAAGTCAGCACCAATACGTGAATACCCAAGATTTTACACATAGAATTGGTACAAAATCTCGGTCTTCCTCAAACGCGAATATCACATTAAATTTAGATCGAAACAGATATTCAAAGATTTGGTTATAGCTGTCGGGAAAGAGGAAGGCCACCTAGAAGGGGATGTAGAAATACGAGAAGAAGATGCATTTGAGGGAGAGGGACACCACCAAACTGGTGGGGATAAGGATGCTGAACAAGAGAGACCCTAACAACTTGGAATGAACACCGTGATGGAGGGGTCGTGCAGGAATTGGAGGAGTTGAGAAGAGATAAATCTCAGGTTCTTGTTGAGAATGAAAAACTCAATGAAAAGCTTAGAGAGCTAGAGGCACAAGAAGCCCAACAACGTCCATTCAACGTTGTGATGGAGAGCTCGATGCATGAATTGGAGGAGTTACGAAGAGAGAAATCTGAGATTCTTGTCGAGAACGAGAATCTCCATAAGAAGCTTAAAGAGCTAGAGGAACAAGGAGCCCAACAAATTCAAAGGAACACCTCGATGGAGATGTTGGCGCAGGAATTGGACTCCTTGCGAAGAGAGAAATCTGAGATTCTTGCTGAAAACGAGAATCTCTATAAGAAGCTTAAAGAGCTAGAGGAATAAGGAGCCCAACAAATTCAAAGGAACACCTCGATGGAGATGTTGGCGCAGGAATTGGACTCCTTGCGAAGAGAGAAATCTGAGTTTCTTGCTGAGAATGGAAAGCTTAGCGAAAAGGTTAAAAAGCTACAGACACAAGGTAAAATTTTCTTTTTTTTCAAAGTTCTGATTTGTAATTCTATGTGTTAGAATGCAGAAAAATGGACATTTTTTGTGTTAAAATAACAGAGAATGTCCATTCTCCGTTTCATTACCACGGGGAACACTTCCAAAATACAGCCATTTGGCGACGGACCATTAGCGACGGATAAAGGCCGTCGCTAATAGCGACGGACTACCGACTAAGTACAGACTGATTGTCGTCGCAAAACTGACAATTTTTTTTATTTTAAGGGCGAGCAAAGGTTGCCAGTCCGTCAGTAAGTCGTCGGAGATATAGAGACGGATCATGAAGCCGTCACTATGTCCATCACTTAGTTGTCAAAATTGGCGGGAAATGTTGAAAAAAAGCTTTGCAAAATTTATCAACCACATAGCGACGGATATTCTGTCGGCCATCTAAGGGGATATAGCGACGGATATATCCATCGCTAGTCCGTCACTACATGTCAGCCCCAACTTAAATTTTACCGACAGGGGGGAAACTTTTCATTCCTCCCTAAATTTTCTCTCTCTCACTCTCTACGGCGCCCGTAGAGCTCTTTCTCTCTCTCCGGTGCGTGTAGAGCTCTCTCTCTCTCTCCAGGTAATTCCCTCTCTCTCTCTCTCTCTCTCGATCTCTCTCTCTCTTTCGGTGGTCAGGGCGACGGGGGCCGACGGTGGTGGGGGTCGCTGGAGGGGGTAGGGAAGCGGAGGGACCATTTCGGGGTGGGGTGGTGGAGGTGGAGGTCGCGGGAGGGGGGAGGGGGTAGGGCAGCGGCGGGTTGTGCAGCGGAAGGGGGTTTCGAATTCGGGGTACGGTGGTGGAGGTGGGGGTCGCGGGGGGTGGGAGGGGGTAGGGCAGCGGGGGGTTGGGCAGCGGAGGGGGGTTTCGAATTCGGGATGGGGTTGTTGGCCGGGTGTCGGCGGTGGGGGGGGGGGGTAGGGCAGCGGAGGGTGGTAGGGGTGGGGTGGTGGTGGTCGGCGGTGGTGGAGGTGGGGGTCGGGGGGGTGTAGGGCAATGGAGGGGGCCCGAAGGGAGGCAGCCCGGGTGGTAGGGGGCCGGGGGTGGGGGCGATGTTAAGCCGGGGGTGGGGATCGGCGGTGGTGGGTGTGGGGAGTTGGCAGTCGGCGGTAGTAACACACACACACACACACACACACACACACACCAAAACAGAACTTTTTTTAAAACCGAAACGTTCTCTTAGTGTATATATATATATATATATATATATATATATATATATATATATATATATATATATATATATATATATATATGTAAACTTTGGACCAAAATCCCTTTATATATATATATATATATATATATATATATATATATATAAGATACTTCTTTTGCGAAGTAGAATACCATTACAAGGTGAACTATATGATCTGACATAGGACATTAAGTATCTTAATGTTCCTGAACCGAAATCTCGAGCTAGAATACCATTGCAAGAGAAATATCTTAATGTTCTATAGCTCTTGAAGACAGACTGATCTGACATAGAACATTAAGATACTTCTCTTGCGAAGTAGGTTATGAACTCGATACAGCCGATACCTATCGGATATGGCCGATACCGAATCGATACATCAAATACGAATCCTAGCTATACGGCCGATACATATCGGATAGGACGATACCAATTCGCTAAGGCCAATACCAATTTGATACGGCCTATACCAAATCTATAGACTGATACTAATCTGATACGGTCGATACTAAGTACATCCGGCTTATACCAACGGATCCACTAGTTACTGCACGGTGGGCCCCGGAGTACCCCCAGACTTAGTTACATCCGGTTACCTATGAGTACATGATTATACTAATTCTGTTTAGTTTGTCTTACGATACAGATTTTCACATCCAATCTGTGATGGATCGTTACTTCGTTGATCGTACATGGATGTACAAACGACAACACGAGAGCAGAATAGGTATGAGTGATGATTTTCAGGCAGGCATGGAAGTATTTCTTAAGTATGCCATGAGCAAAGATCAGTACATGGGTAACAAAATCAAGTGTCCATGTGGTAATTGTCGCAATAGACGTTACGAAGAAGTGGTGACTGTGAGAGATCATTTGACCCGTAAGGATTTCGTACGTGATTACGGCCCGTGGTCATCGCAAGGTGAACTATATACGGAAAGACATGTTGCAAATGCTACTACTGATGCTTTTGATGATAATGCTGCAACGGATTTTGTCATCGAAGACGACGGATGCTCTTTTGATTATGGAGACCTGCAGAACCTTGTACGAGATATGGTGTATGATGCGGCATGGCCTAATTTTGATCCGGAGGATCCTAATCCCGAGGCGAAGGAGTTCTATGATATGTTTTAGGATACAGATACTCCTCTATATCCTGGTTGTGAGACTCATTCCGTACTGTCAGTGATGATGCGGTTGTTGAACATAAAGTCTAATTTTAACTTGCCACAAGCTTGTTATGATCGGATTACACAACTAATCAAGAAGTTGTTACCGATGGAATCAAAAGAGATCCCAAAAAACTTCTACAAGTCAAATATGATGGTCCGACAACTGGGATTGGGGTACGAGAAGATAGATTATTGTTGCAATGGATGCATGTTGTACTACAAGGAGAACGAGGACATAGAAAGTTGCAGCTTCTGTAATACAGATCGTTACAAGCCAGTGCAGGAAAAAAGAAAGTCAACTAGAAAATGACATCCTTACAAGTATATGCATTACTTTTCGATCACGAAGTGGTTGTAGAGGATGTATATGTCTCTGAATACAGTAGAACACAAGACGTGTCACAACGAAGAACGCACAAAGGACGATGGAGAATTGTCACATCCTTCGGATGGAGAGGCGTGGAAATATTTTGATTTGTGTCATCCAGATTTTGCTGCAGAGCCTAGAAATGTACGTCTGGTGCTATGTTCTGATGGCTTCGCCCCTTTCGGGCATTCGGGATCTCAATACTCCTGTTGGCCGGACATTCTTACCCCTTACAATCTGCTACGATGGATCTGTATGAAGACTTCTTATATGTTCTTGACAGCTATCATATCAGGTCCCAAGAATCCGACGAAGAACATCGATATATATTTACAACCGTTGGTGGATGAGCTGAAACAGCTGTGGAAGATCGACGTCGCGACCTATGATATTTCCAGGAAATAGAACTTTCAGATGAGAGCTTCGCTGATGTGGACAATCAATGATTTTCCAACATACATATGATGTCGGGATGGAGTACTCACGGCACCATGTCTTGTCCGATATGTATGGAAAATAGTAAGACGTTCCGCCTTAAGCATGGAGGAAAAACTTCTTTCTTTGACTGTCACCGTCAATTTTTGCCCGCGAGTCATCCTTGGAGAAAGAACAAGGACGCATTCAGAGCTGGAAAACAAGCATTTTCTCATCCGCCTGCCAGATTATCGGGATACGATATTTGGGAAGATGTAAAGGATTGCCCACCGTAATTAAAGATCCATCGAACAATCGTGTCGAGGGGTTCAGATAAAGCCATAACTGGACCAAACGGAGTATCTTCTGGGACTTGCCTTATTGGAAAGATAATCTTATAAGGCATAATCTTGATGTCATGCATATCGAAAAAATGTGTTCGATAATGTCTTCAATACCGTCATAGATATTAAAGAAAAGACGAAGGACAATCCAAAAGCAAGACAAGACATTGCCGAGATATGCAAGCGTCCTTATCTAAACTTGATACAATGGGGAGCTGGTGGACTATTAATTAAGCCGATAGCACAATACACATTGATCAATGAAGATAGATTAATAATCTGCAAGTGGATATCTACTTTAAGATTTTCCGACGTCTATGTGTCAAATTTGGCTAGATGCGTTGATCTCAATAAACGCAAGCTAACGAGAATGAAGAGTCACGACTACCATGTGTTTATGGAAAGATTACTGCCCATTGTTTTGAGAGAGTTGTTGCCTTCTGCTGTATGGGTTCCGTTGGCCGAGCTATCTACATTCTTCAGGAATATTTGTTCAACTAAGTTGACGGTGCAACACATGGTTGAACTTGAGGAGAAGATTGTCTTAACAATTTACAAGTTAGAGAAAATATTTTCTTTGGGCTTCCTCGACAGCATAGAGCATCTACCGATTCATCTAGCATACAAAGCCCGTATTGGTACATCTGTTCATTATCGATGGATGTACCCATTTGAAAGGTAAATAAAAATCGATATAATTTAAGTTGAATTTAAGTAGAATTTAAAATTTATTATTAATTCTCAAGATAATTTGTCTCTCTAGATACCTACACCATCTAAAGAAGAAAGTTGGCAACAAGGCTCATATAGAGGCTTCGATATGCGAAGCGTATCTTATCGAGGAGGTATCAAACTTCTGCTCCATTTATTTTGATACTCATGTTCAGACAAATCGAAATAGACCTCAAAGGAATGACGAGGACATTGAGGATGGAGATATATTCAATGTAAGGGGCAAGCCTATTGGGGCTAGTAAGAAATGGTGGTTGACTGACGATGAGTATGATGCCGCTCACCGACATGTCTTGTTAAATTGTGACATACAAGAAGTGAAAGATTTAGAGAAGTAAGTGACTACACTTGCACTCGTTATAATCTTTAATTTGGTGAAGTAAGTGACTATACTTATTTTTTTTTCTCTCTAACAGTGTATTTAGAGATGAAGTCAAAATGAGGACACCCAATATTACCGATGAGGAACTTCAAAGAGAGGTTGATTGTACATTTCCGTCCTGGTTTTGCAAATACGTAAGTAACTGAGATAATATGTTATGCGGCTACCATTAAAATATATGCATCTAAAACATTTAAATTATCAATATTTGTTTATAGGTTTTATTGTCTGAAACAACACTCATAAATGAGAGTATTCGTTATTTGGCATTGGGACCGAAGAATCCTACAAAGACTTGGCCAGGCTATGTCGTTAATGACTTCAAGTTTAAGGCAACTCAGAATGCTATAAATGTCAAATTTCTCAATGACGGCTTCAGTACCAAGGATTTTGGTGTTTGCATAAGAGGCACCATCTATGACGACGAGTCGAACTTTGACTATTATGGAATGCTTCAGGATATTATAGATTTACAATATACTGCCCCATATGATATACATATTGTGATGTTCAAATGTGAGTGGTTCGATACGACACCAAATATCGGTTGGAGAATCGATAAACAATTTAGATTCGTCGATATAAATCATCGCAGGAGGTATAGAGGGTCCGACACGTTTGCGATAGCAAGTCAGGCTGTTCAAGTCTACTATACAACCTATCCAAGGTGTTGTAGAGATCGATTTGACTGGTGGGCAATATGCAAGATTAAATCTAGAAATACATTCAATGTTGGAGACCCAGCATACCAAGCGGAACAGATCGAAAAGCCCCAATACTTGGGACAACAGTCGGATACCATGAATGTTGAAGATATTGTTGAAGACAATAGAGGGGAGGAAGAGGTTGATACACAAGACTTAGTTGTCAACCAGGGGAGAAAGAGGCGTCTAGAGGCTGAAGAAGAAGAAGAAGAAGAAGAAGAAGAAGAAGAAGAAGAAGAAGAAGAACTTGATGAGGATGAGGATACAGATGAAGTCGACGATGAGGATGATGATGAGGATGAGGATGAAGACGAGGCCGAGGACGAGGACGAGGACGAAGACGATGCGGATGATTAGATTAAATATCGGTATAAATTAAAAATACTTCCAAATACGTGAATTTAGTTTGACCTCATAAAAGCACTTACAACTAACTTAGTGAATTCAGTTTAAACTTCTGCATTCTTGTTTCAATTCATGGTTTTGTCATTCGATCATCTACTTATTGTATGATTTTCTTTTTGCAGATGGCAGTCCTAGTTCTTCTCGTCGCGACGGCACTCGTCGCCCTGCTAGTGGTATATATATATATTTTTAGTTTAGTTTTATATTCATTTATACTTATATATTGTTAATTATGTTTATGTGTTCTATTTACAGGTCATGATGTCTAACACTCGTCATAGTGGTGTTGGTCGTGGTGGTGGTGGTGGTGGTGCTGATGGCCCTGGTCGTGGGCGTGGTCGTAGTGATGCTGCTGGTGGTAGTGGTCGGGGTCGCCTTCCGCAGTCCTGGGATATGATACCATCTAGCGATCTCGACCCGGAGAGTACCCCAGGCACGGACTCATCCCGCACGCGATCTACCCTGGGGCTATCGTCCCCTTCGGCGAGGCATGCGTCTCCATCCGTTGACGGTTCCGTTTCGCCAGTAGATCCAGACCATATCTTCGACGGATTGCCGCTATACATGGTAGACGTGTATATGCGTCGGGCGCAGCAGGGAGTACCACCAGTGGACGATCGAACTCCTCCTCCTTGATGTATTATATTTGGATAGTTTGACATCTTTTTAAATATTGAATATTTGTGTGTTTTATGTGTGGATAATTTTAAATATTGGATAATACTGAATGTTTGGATAATTGGTGTATGATTTATGTTGGTTTGTGTGATGTATTTGTGATGGGTTGTATATTGATGTGTGATGTATATTGGTTTGTTGGTTTCTGTGATGTGTGATACATATTGCGATTTTTTGATGTTTCGGATGTTGTGTGAACAGGGATGCTCTATTTTACGCAAAAAAATTCAAAAATTACCCAATTGGCGACGGACTAGCGCCTACTTGTCGATGAATTATCCGTCGCTAACTGGAGATATTCCTAGTTAGCAACAGGTTGGCGACTACGGATTGACGGGATATCCGTCGACAAGGTACTGAAAATATGAAAGATTCACAGAACCTTAGCGACGGGCTCTCCGTCGCTATTTAGTCACTCAGAGTCGGTAAAGGTATTACGACGGACTTTCTGTCACCATTTTCGCGACTGATTACCGACGGCGTAGCGGCAAAATATCCGTCGCCAAGGTTATGGAAACATGGAAGATTTCCAGAACTGGATCGACGGATGAACCGCCGCAATTCCGTCGCCAGACCATCAAAAGGTAGCGACGAAGAGCGACGATTTAGCGACGGAGTTTGCGTATCAGAAACTCTCTGGTACGCTTTTACCGACACGTTTTTGACGAATTGCCGACGGATTAACCCGTCGGTAAGATGATGTATTACTTACTTTCTGATACTTGATTTGACGGAAACCCGTTGGCCAGTCGTCGCTAATTGTACGAATATGGCTGCCGAAAATTCGTCGCTCAGTCGTCACTTGGCGACAACTTGGCGACGGATTATTTTTAGCGACGAGTAATATCCTGACGGATTTATTTGACCCAAATTCGTCGGTAAACCGTCGGTAATCTGATTTACCGACGGGTTGGCGATGGATATGGCCGTCGCTGAAATATTAAATTTTGGTTGTGGAATGGCCATTCTCCGTGGTAATATCACGGAGAATGGACATTCTCTGTGTTAAATGGAAGGAGAATGGCCGTTCTCCGTGTTAATAAGACGAAGAATAGCCATTTCCCGTTTTAGAATGCAGGAGAATGGCCATTCTCCGTGTTAGAATGCAGTAGAACGACCATTCTCCGTGTTATGGTCACGAAGAATGGTCATTCTCCGTATTAGATTCACATCATATTGATTGACATCATACATTTTGTTATTGTTTGTTTTATTTCAGTGCAAATAACCGAGCAGCTTAGAGAAACAAATAAAATGCTCGTTAATGAGAAAATGGAGCTTCAAAATAAAGTTGAATCATTGAATATTGAAGCCATTGAAAAGGATGCGAAAATCACTGATCTCGAAGCCATTGTTGTAGCATTGCAGCATGAGGAGACTCAAACAGCTGCTGAACTTTTGCACCAAAAGAAGTCAAAAAAAAGAGGAGGATGGAAGGGAAATAGGTCTAGAAAACCATCAGCAGCATTAACCGATGAAGACGTTCCTCCCTTGGAAAAGAATACAGTTAGAGAGGCTAATAAAAAATGGAAGATGAATACCGCTTCGAAATCCGGAGAAGCCGCCAAAATGGCTGAACTAAAGAGGAAGGGTGTCATACTAAGGGAATGCGATGAACTCGTACTTTGGATGGATGCGGATGAAGAGCTGAAGAAGCATTACATCGACATCGTATTCTCCAGAAAGATGAGTCCAAAGTATGTATTCTGAACTCGACCAATCTCCGTCCAATTCATAACGGAGAACAACCATTCTCCGTGATAGTTGTCCGAAGAATGATCATTCTCCGTGTCAGTTGGACGGAGAATTATCATTCTCTGTGTCAGTTGGACGGCGAATTATCATTCTCCGTGTCTGTTGGACGGCGAATGACCCCCATTTTTTCCTTTCTAAAATTTTTCACAATTATGTCCTGAGAATCTCTATTAATTTAATCTAAACTAAATTTATGTCCAGTGATATTGTATACTTGAGTGTGCCGAAAGAGGGTGAAAATGAAGTTGAAATCCAGCTGTCGGCAATAGGCATGCAAGACATACTCAACTATGAAGACATGGAGGCTGGCATAGTCAACCTAATAATAAAGAATCTGGAAGAAATTCAAGACTATGCAAGAAGGTATACCCAGTCAAGTTCAAAGGACGTGCAACATAAGTGGTCTGCATTCTTGATGCCCCACACATTGGTAAGAATCCAAACAGAAAAGTCCATATTCATGTGTACACCGATAAAAAATGACATAAAAAAATTACTCATGATATTGTGTTTTGTTTTTGGAAAACAGAACATCATTGAACGTGCCATTGAACCAAAAGCAAAAGCCGGCGCCCTTGACACTTTCAAAATAGATATAAAAGACTTCGTCATGGGTTTAGAGGATGACATAGAGTTGCTATTCATCCCACTCTTTAATGTATCCATTAAATACTATACGCTGCTCACATTCAACTTTATCTCCTACGACTTGACACACTACAACTCCTTGAGGCAAACCACGTACGAAAAGGGCAAGGTGGATGCAAAATTAATAAAGAAGACCTTAGACCCTATCATCAAGAGAAAAGTTGATATGATGAGGGAGAGATACCCGGCAAAGATGGAGTATGAGAGCACAGTGCTGAATTGTTCTCCACGATGCCCACAACAACAGGCACCCAACTCTCTTGTACATGGCGTATTATCTGAAGAGCTTGATGACTACAACATTTGAAATACCGAAAGGAAATGACGATGACACTCACCAGAAGATAACAATGATGAGGTTGTGATGGGCTAAGAATTTGCTTTCAAGCGAATATGTAACACTACCAACCTAGCATTGACATTGTAAAACAATAATGTAATTGGACAAGGAACTTCATTCTATATCATCTATTTGTCTTTTATTCGTCTTTATCTTTTGTAACGTCTGGTCTGCTCTATCTTTTATAATAAAATCATTTTTGAATTACATTTACATTTTTAAAACCACGGAGGATGGCCATTCTTCGTATCAAAACTACGAAAAGTTTGACTTTTATTTACATATGAAAGTCTGAACTACTACATAAAATCCTACTACCAAGAAAGAAGCCTAAAAGCTACATCTTTGACATAGTGTGGGTTGACAATCACATCATCGTCAACGTGCATAGGCGTAACATCGTCAGAGGAAATCACTCGATCGTCCGACCCAGATCTTTGGATGCAAGAGGCACCTTCGACAACCTGTGGCTCTTCCAGTATAACAAAAACTGGGCCGCGGCGATCCCGAACCCAGTAACCAACATCATGGCACACAGTCGATGAAGTGCATGAACACAGATAGTCCACTCGGCACATCTCAGTCTTCTGATGAAGTGTATGAACACGGAACACCGTGCATCGTTAGAGCAAATTACTTCATCGTCAACGTGCGTAGATGAAACAACGTGCATAGTCAGAGTGAATCAATGTGCGGGCGCATCGACAGAGTGTGGGTTGGCAATCAACCCAAACCTTGGGGCTCTTCCAGTAACCAACATCATGGCACACAGTCGACAAAGTGCACGAACACGGAATGATGTAGTTCCCCGTCCCGCTCAGTCAATCGGAGGAATAGGAACGCCGACGGCGTTCGAACTTAGCCTTGCAACGGCTGCTCAGAAACATCGCTCGGTCGAGGCGACCGTTCGCTCAGGTGGGGTAGTTTCGGTGAACTCGCCTCATCTTTGCCTTCACATAATAAATCGCATGTTTTCAACTTGCACAAGTAGGCTTGATAATAAAAGAGACGAATCCACATAGCTAAAGGAAATAATCCCGACAGGTCGAATTGAGTTAGAATATGGAAAGGTCCAAAACGATCGTCTTAGAGTTGGTGCACGGCGTACTTTGAAAATGACACTTGGTCCTTCGTCCCGTGGACTGGGAGAAGGAAGAGTTGGTCTTCGCCACAAGCTAAGAGTTAGCCAAATTCATAGGCGTCGTCCGCATAATTGCTTCATAAAGCATGCACGGTCTCATCGCCCAAGGCGTGGCATAGCCTTTGCTTACCGACGGGTTAAGTTGTATTACACGACTTGTTTTAAGTTGTATTGCATGACTTGTGGCATAAGTCTAGGCACTTCAAATAACTTGGTTGTTCAAGTCGAACGCGAGCACGGCACGTTCCTACGATGCAAGGCTTGACGCAGCCTTTGCTCGTCAAGTTGTTACAAAGTAAGTTAGGCAAGTTACGTTAAGCTAACAGGAGTAGTAGCAGGCACGACCCTATGAGTTCTACGGTTGGGTATAATCACATAGTCTCACGATTGAAGGGCCCGTCCTATAGAGTATGACTTGTGCGGTGGTGTCACGTAGAGTTTCACGTTGGTTTGAGACACGATGGCACGGAATTAGTGTTTTAAGGCACGGGCCACGGTTGATTTATTGAGTTTGAAAAGTGTTTCAATAGTTGTTCTTGAGTTGAGTGAAATGATAGGGCAAGAAAGAAAGAATGCTCGCGACTGGGTCGTCGAGGCAAGAAAGAAGAATGCTCGCGACTACGGGTCGTCGAGGCAAGATCTCAGATGTGAGAAGTATTGCACTTAGTCCTGAAGGAGATGGTAATACTAGAGGTACAATGACTATGTGAGACGTCAGTTTGAGTCGAGTCTTGCAAGATAATTGGACAACTTGTACAAGGTAAATAAAATAAACAGTTTCTCGAACGGCGACCCAGGCGGCCCATGGGAACCGTTGCGATAGAGACTTTTCGTAGACTGTGTGTTGGATGACCGCACGGGTTAGGCGGAAACTTGCAGCGGAGCTAGCTACTCGCGCTGGCAAGGGGCATCCTGTAAAACCCCTAAATTTTTTACTAATTTTTTTATTATTAAATTTGGTACTGATTTAAATTTTTGTATTGTACGTCGCGTAGTCGTATTATACGTCGCGCACGAAATTTTATTTTTCGAAATTGCTCGACGAGTGCGATTATGTACGAGCGTACATATTTTTGAAAATATTATTTTTCTATTTTTATAGTTTTAAAATAATATACATAATAATTATTTTGTTATCATTCCAAAATTTCCAAGTTTGTTATTTTATTTATAAAGCCTTTCATTTCTCACAATTATTAATAATAAATAATATTTTATTGTATGCTAGAAAAGCATAATTATGAGAACATCATTTGTACCTACAAACATATTTAGTAATTATTTATTAGTTTATTTTAAATAATAATGTAATTTTCAAAATTAATATTATTAGTATTTTGGAAAGCATATTTTGAATTTATTATGGCGATTTAAATCTTGCTTTGAATTTATGGATTTATTTAAATAGTAAAATATAATTGAAATTTGATTATCCCATTTGATTTTAAACTAAAATAATTTAATTTAAATTGGATTTTTATTTGGATTTGGATTGGATTAATTTTAAATTAAATTGCAAACTATCTATTTTTGGGTTTAAACCAAATCCTAATCCTTATCTTAATGGGAATTCCCACATCCTATAAATAGGCAGGTACTCCTCCATAATTCCTCACACCCATAAATTTCTCTCCACAAATATATGTGCATCGTGTCTGTGTCCATATTTTTCTTTCCACTATTTTTTACTTTTATAATTACATTATTTTCTATCGTGTCTGACACCCTAGACACCAAATTCCTAGCCTCGTGTTGGACACAACTCTGACACAAATTACAAATCCACAAACCTAAGCCAAAACCCGAACCAGCCGACCATCTTCTGCGACTACCCACACCAGCTCTCTTCACCGCCACGGCCAACCCTCCATTCCGACCAAACGACTCCAGCCACCTCACCACCTCAACCCCGGCCCTCACCGCGACCCTCCTTCGTCGCTGCCACCAGGAATCGCCCCCGCCACCAATTCCCCAGCCAACAACCGCCCGGCCACCACCATCCGTCACCTTCTCCATTGAACCACCCCTGGGGATCACCACCGCCATCGGCGAAGCCCAAAACCACCACCGTCACCCCCATCATCGGCTCCCGATTCTGCCGACCCGTGCCTCTCTCCTCTCCACCGCTGTCCTTTATTTCCGCAGCCCACCTCGAACCCCTACCCGGTGGTCGCCCAACCCGGACACAGCCGCTGCCACCCGTCTCAACCAAACCACCACCTACTGCCAACCCCATACCCGTCGTCGCCACAACCAAAACCACACAACGCAGCTACGACCGCGGCCACTGCCGCGGCAGCCCACGCCACCACCCAATAGGAAAAGCATCAAATTAAAACCCCAAGCCTTAGACCAACCTCGCCGGACCGCTCCCGTCCTGATCGTCCGCACGCCGCCTTGCCGAGCGCCGCGCATCGAACCACCTCTGTGTGCGGCACAAGCATGCGAACCCCCGCCGCGACCCGAGACTCCCCCGCGCTCTCAACCTCCGACCGCCCTTGCCGCAGAGCCGCGGCCGAAACCCTCCTTTTTCCTCTTCGCTTCCGGGCCGTCACCGGCGACGGCCTCGCGCCGATCCCCCGCAGCACCGGAGTAGTCGTCGCTTCTTCCCCCTCCTCCGATCTCCGGCTTCCCTCATCTCCGGCCGCCTCATCCTCCTCCGTCCCCGCGTCCAGTAGAAACCCTAGCCGCCGCTCAGCATCGTCGCACCCCTCCGAGAGTCGACGCGCCGCCCACACCTCTCCGCCGACAGCTCCGCCTCGCCGCCGAACTCCGGCGCCAACACTTCTCCGATCATCCCTCTCCGACCCCCTTTCCTCTCTCTCTCCATTCTCCTTCTCTCCTCATCGGTTTTCTTTTGTTTTTTTTCTCCAGCTTTCTCTCTCTCGAAAGAGAGAGTACTGATTATTATTATTTTATTATTAATATTAATATTAATATTATTATTATTATTATTATCATTATCATTAGTATTATTATTATAATAATTATTATTATTACTATTATTATTATTATTTATTAACAGTTTTCTTTTTTGTTTTTTTTGTTTTTGTTTTAATTTTTTGGTGTTTAAGTTATAAGTAGTACTACATATTATTCTATTGCTTTCCATGTGTTACAGTACTAGAAATTTATGGATGTTATATTATTATTTATTAACAACATCAACACTAGTAATTATTATTATTATTACTACTGTTATTTTTATTATTTTGTTGTCTTGCTAAATATTATTACTTGCATTATTTTATCATTTTAGAAAATTTTACAAATATGTTCTAGCTAATTTCAAAAGTAAATTTTGACTCTAAAATATTTTCTCGAATTATTTGTATATAAATGTATTTGACAAAGATATAGTTTTTGGCCTAAATAAGTTATTAATATTTTCGAATAATTATTTGAAACATCTTGTTTATGAAGTTTAGTTTCTACTATAAGAATGGCTATACAAACTTTGGGTTGTAGCCTAAATCTATTCATTCCTCTGTTTTCCAACATTTTTGTTTTACTAGTAAATATATCTTTAAGTATTTAGTTTTCTAAAAATCGTATATATATTATTCAAGCAAATTTCTTTAATTATCCTTTCGTCCGTGATTAATCTCATTACTCATGTTCCCTCACTACCATATGTCCATCCTAACTAACTTGACCCTTCTGGACCCAATGGAACTGTCCGTACCACCATCAGAGGTCACCATGCATAGTTGTTGCACCGAAGTTACCATTCGTGCCATATTGATCATTGCAGCACACCAGGCGTACTACCAGGCAAGACACCTTGCCATTTGCTGTTTATTTATTTTAGCTCATATTTTATGCATTAAATATTTTCTTTATGCAAAATAAAGTGTGATACATGGCATAACCTCTTAGAACTTACTGTTCATTTATATTTCCTGCTATGTATTATTTTTCTCACATTAAACCTAGATTTAAGGGACCACCTTGTGTGTTGCAATCATTGGCCTTGACACGTTGTACCACGAAGTTGTGTATCGCATGTAGAACACGGAAGTGCATGATTGGCTGGCCACCAGTACGTACAAGCCGTACGATAGGAATAACCGCTAATAGAGGTTGCATGCTAGTTTGACTTAGTGGTTATAGTGGTTTTGTGTTGTGGATACAACACAGTTGGCATTGGGCAGGGAGGACAATTCCTTAGCGTATGGGCTTCGATGCACTTTCCTTGTGACCCGGACTCTCCGCTGGAGATACGGGATTGATGACCCATGATTACTGACAGCCACTGACGATTTTGCGGAACGTCATGCTCTTACTGATGGGGCCTCTGGTGCCCAAGGGGTGACTATGCCGATCCTATTTAGCCAGGGCCCATGCGTAGGAAGGATTGTTCTTAACTACATTTCACTTAGAACGGTTAGGTACCTTTATCCGTTAGGTATGAGTACTTTTGGTTTGGGTACTTGTATCTGACCGTGGCTTAGAATAATAACTTGTCGCGGATTAGTTCGTCACATCTTGTCCTTTTTTGGTTGTAGGTGTGACTTACTACTTCGATGAGAAGGTATTGAACCTTGTTGGGGTCCGGATACCATATTGGATTCTTAGCATGGAAAGATACATCACCTTGAATTAGTTTACCATCTCCTATCCTTGTTTGGTTGGGGAGATGGTACGCTCGTTCAATAGGTGCGTATTGGACCATGTTATAATTCAACTGACTTATTTATTTGAGCAATATTTATTCAGTTTATATGGCATGATATTATGTGTCTTGTTACGTCCCTCTGAGGACCTGGTTATCTCTCCAGGTGTGTGCTATTGTCTTTCGCAAGTGCTTTAGCTCTAGCCGTAATTATTGCTATTTTTTCGAGGATGATTGCACTTGGATCGTCTTCGCTTCGCTCGCCAAAATCATTTATTTTCTCATGTATTTTTCCTTTACTTGTTGGTAGTAGATTTGTCTCCGCCCAACATATTGTATCAAGACAATTCATTATCTTTATATGATATCTTTTATTTATTTATTTTGTGTGGATGAGATTAGTTATGGTTCTACTGTATTTTACAGCTTATGTATCCATACGAGGCCTATGTACTTCGAATGAATACAGCTGGCATGTCTACGTTCCTAGTCCTACGTATTTTGGGACTGGGGCGTTACACATCCGTCTAATCAAAACTACAAAAGGAGTCCACAATGGCTCTGGGAGCCAGTGACCAAATTCATATAGTTGAGTCGGCAGAATAGCGGAAACCGCGTGTATGCCTTTGGATTTGGTCTAGAACTTGAATGTATGTTTAGTCGGTAACACAAAATGTTTGGGCCTAAGATTTGGCTACAACGAAGACACCGTGCTTCGGCACGAGATATGGCGTCGAGTCTTGAGTTGTCGGCATATAAGTTGCATAGTTTGGATGTAAGTTGTCTTGAGTTTAAGTCAGAAAATGCCGCAAGGCAAAGTTGGTCGAGTGACACTTAACCCACAAGTCTTGATTGGGTCAGTTGATGATTTAGTAGGAAAGGGCCGCGAGGCGGCAAGGGTCGCGAGACGGCGGTATGATTGAGTCTCACTTGAGTTGCGAGGCACGGCCTCAACAAGGACTTATAGCACGGTCATACGGGAAATGAGTCTTATCGCGTAGTTGCGTCTCTGATTTTGGGCCGCAAGGCAAACATGACTTGATAGGTTAACGTTGTTGATATAAGCACGGGATGGTCTAGAGACACAAAATAGGCTAAGGCGTCTGTCCTAAAACTGACCCTAAGGAAAGAGTAGAAAGGCAATCATAAAGGGGCTATGTTACACACAAAGTAAATTAACGTGTTGGTTTTATACAGGTGGGCGAGGAGCTCATTCCACCAGTACAGTTGAGTACTGACACCCACATAGTTTCCATGTGCACAGGTAGAAGCTCGTGGCGCGGAGCTCGCTTGGATGCGTCGAGGCACGGAGTTCCTTGGCGATTCGAAGCGTGCGGTCGCATGGAGTCAAGACTTATACGGGACATAATGTATGGACGTCGCCTTTCGAAGCTTCCGCTGGTTCAGAGACTTGTATTTTGAGAGATGAGAGAGAGCAGAGTGAACTTGCAATAAGAGAAAAGTGAGCTTGAGAGACTTGTAATCTTGGCCTTGTACCTCCAATGTAACTGTTGTTTCAATATCAATAAAGAGCTTCTTTGAATAACTTGTGTTTTGTTCTAAAATTTTCGCTGCATGTTCAATGTCTCTGCATGGAACTTCTGTGCGACGACCCCGTCGCAGCTGCTGAAATCGACCGTTATGGAACCCGCCTTGCACGAGCGCAATCTAGGCTCGTGCGGCATCACGCCTTAGCGAGGACGATCACTCCTACAGGAGCGGGGCGTGACATAATGGTATCAGAGCACAGCTTTACGTCCTTGGACTATCGATTGAATTCTTTAACTCCGTTATTTTCGCAAACTCTGAATTGTGCTTCCGCAAGTTGATATCGTTGGTACGCTCTCTCTCAAATATCCCACGGGATGTCCATACAATAAGTCTATCTATTTTGCAAAACATAGGAGAACAGTTTTCGATAAAAAGAAAATATAGTTCGTGTAAGCACGGTTGGCTAAGTCGGGCTGGACATATACACCAAAATTGCGTCGACCTTAGAAAAGTCGAGTGCGGGAATTAAATAGTATCGAATAAGAATGAGTTGAACTCAATTGAGTAAATTGAGATGACTATCGATAGGGGTGCTATCAAATGGCGATGTTATCGTCGGTGCGATATAAGGTGAGCATGCTTGAAATTTAAGGAATCGTTCGGACGGAAATTCGAGAAAGTAGATTGTGAATCGAATGATAGTTTTGGAGATTTGTTGAATGACTTCATCCCTGAGTGGTGTATGCGATAGCCTCAGGGATGTCGATCGATCGATTAAGGATGTGGGGTGTCGGTGAGTCTATTAGCAAGCGTCGTGTTATGCAAAGCCTTAGATTGAGTGTCATTGAACAAGTTGTAGTCTTGAAGATTTGATGAGTCGATTCGAACAACCTAGAAATTGACGTGCACGGAACGTGCATGGGATTGAGGATTGTGCGAGTATGAAACATGAAGATGATCGAGTAGGTGAAATCGAATCGAGGAAAAGTTAAGGTGTAGCGAACGGATGACTTGACAAAGGAAATCGATAGGTGGATCGTATAGAAAAAGTTAGCACGATGGAAAGATCGTATGAATGAAAAGTTAAATTTTGAAGTTACGCAATGACTCTAAGGATTGGACTGAACGTTGCTCGATAATTGAGTTAACAAAAGGACGATACAAATTGAGAAAATACATTGGTCGATGACTTAAGATAAACAGATGAAAAATGCGTGAAATTTGTTTGAGGAAATTGATGTTGTGAATGATTCGAGGGATAATGATCGAATTTGAATTGAATGTCGAGGAGATTATCCAGTCGGACGATGGCATCATTCTCACGACTCGAAATTGGTTGCAAAGGAAGATTTACGCGTATCATCGATGGTATTGAGGCGTATCAAAGATCGATATGCGATAACTCAGGGGTACTCTGACTCGGCGAATGACGATCGTGCAAGTGTTATTGTTCGGTTAGATGCTATACTTAGAATTTTGATTGAGATGAATATTGGATGAAAATGATTGTGTCTTGATGGTTACGCGGATAACCACAGCGTCGACATTCTTGTCTTGTGCGAGCGCAACTCTAGTCTCGCACATGCGTTGCGTCGGATTTGGGGCGATCGTTCCACGTGAATGCTTGCATGGTGATTCATGTCGTAGGAATGATCGAACTCGAAAAATCGAAATGCGGCAACTTTGATTGTCTTGACTGTCGGCTTGATGCAGAGGTGAATTCGAGAATTTGTAGGACTTGGGATTGATGAATGAATGAAACTTGAGGATTGAGTAGGTCCAATCTGCGAATCGAGAATGAATTAGTCTAGACTCAAAACAAGAATTACGTCCCAATGAGGATGATTATCCCGCGGGAGCGTGCATGGTGATTCATGCCCACCGTGGAAAATCTGACTCGCATGAGATCGGGGCACAACATATTTTTAAGCTAGACGACCTTATGATCGATTACGTGAATTAGAATAAATGACTTAGGAAATATGGAATATGAAATTTTAGGTAGTGACTAAATTGTGTCATAGCGTGTTTGATTCGAGAAGGATTGATAGGCGAACTATATCGAACGTGTTTGAAGAGATAGACTATACAAAGACTATACAAGATGACTTATTGAATGAGCGATTTTATACGTCATGAAATTGGTTGAACGCGAGTTATCGTAGGATGGCTTTGCTGAATGACTCGGACCCGGTGCGACAAATGTTGGGATGTGTGTAGGAAATCGATGCTCGATGTTTAGAAATCGGAGTGATGCGAGCTTGGGTAGAAAAACCCGTACCGTCAATTTGGTTGACCTTAGGATGGGGTCAGTGTTGATATTGTTGTTTGGGAACTATGATTCCAATACTGACGGAAAGACATAGCCTAGCAGTTAGGCAGACGTCCAAGTGCGAAGTGGTAGGATTTGTGGAGGCACCGCTCACGAGGGTCGGTTGACATGCATGTATATCAAGGACGCTTGAATATGTGCATGATCCGACTAGAGTGGTGATGGCGGATTCTTTATCACGGGGATTGGCTAAAATGCATGTATTTTGGGGACGCCTGAGATATGTGCACGATCCAACTAAGTGATATGTTGAATTCAAGTAAGACTTGAGAAATGAGAAGTGTCGAGGATTTTGAGATTATAAGTTTTGAAGAAAAGATTGAGGGTAGTGCGAGCGTGGCTCGAATTGAGAAAGCGCATAGGCGTAGTGTGTGCCAGAGTTCTTGAATGTTGAGTAAAGTGATAAGTCAATAAGTATACTCAGTTAGTTTCGAGGACGAAACTTTTTCTGAGTGGTGTATGATGTAGTGCCCCGTCCCGTTCAGTCAATCGGAGGAATATGAACGCCGACGGCGTTCGAACTTAGCCTTGCAACGGCTGCTCAGAGACATCGCTCGGTCGAGGCGACCGCTCGCTCAGGTGGGGTAGTTTCGGTGAACTCGTCTCATCTTTGCCTTCATATAATAAATCGCATGTTTTGAACTTGCACAAGTAGGCTTGATAATAAAAGAGACGAATCCACATAGCTAAAGGGAATAATCCCGATGGGTCGAATTGAGTTAGAATATGGAAAGGTCCAAAATGATCATCTTAGAGTTGGTGCACGGCGTGCTTTAAAAATGACACTTGGTCCTTCGGCCCGTAGCTTGGGAGAAGGAAGAGTTGGTCTTCGCCACAAGCTAAGAGTTAGCCAAATTCATAGGCGTCGCACGCATAATTGCTTCATAAAGCATGCACGGTCTCTTCGCCCAAGGTGTGGCATAGCCTCTGCTCGCCGACGGGTTAAGTTGTATTGCACGGCTTATGGCATAAGTCTAGGCACTTCAAATAACTTGGTTGTTCAAGTCGAATGCGAGCACGACACGTTCCTACGACGCAAGGCTTGACGCAACCTGCTCGTCAAGTTGTTGCAAAGTAAGTTAGGCAAGTTACGTTAAGCTAACAGGAGTAGTAGCAGGCACGGCCCTATGAGTTCTACGGCCGAGTATAATCACATAGTCTCATGATTGAAGGGCCCGTCATATAGAGTATGACTTGGGCGGTGGTATCACATAGAGTTTCACGTTGGTTTGAGACACGATGGCACGGACTTAGTGTTTTAAGGTACGGGCCACGGTTGATTTATTGAGTTTGGAAAGTGTTTCAATAGTTGTTCTTGAGTTGAGTGAAATGATAGGGCAAGAAAGAAAGAATGCTCGCGACTGGGTCGTCGAGCAAGAAAGAAGAATGCTCGCGACTACGGGTCGTCGAGGCAAGATCTCAGATGTGAGAAGTATTGTACTTTGTCCTGAAGGAGATGGTATCAGTAGAGGTACAATGACTGTGTGAGACGTCAGTTTGAGTCGAGTCTTGCATGGTCATTGGACAACTTGTACAAGGTAAATAAAATAAACAGTTTCTCGAACGACGACCCAGGTGGCCCATGGGAACCGTTGCGATAGAGACTTTTCGTAGACTGTGTGCTGGATGACCGCACGGGTTAGGCGGGAACTTGCTGCGGAGCTAGCTACTCGCGCTGGCAAGGGGCATCCGTTTAATCGAAACTACAAAAGGAGTCCACAATGGCTCTGGGAGCCAGTGACCAAATTCATATAGTTGAGTCGGCAGAATAGCGGCAAACCGCGTGTATGCCTTTGGATTTGGTCCAGAACTTGAATGTATGTTTAGTCGGTAACACAAAATATTTGGGCCTAAGATTTGGCTGCAACGAAGACACCGTGCTTCGGCACGAGATGTGGCGTCGAGTCTTGAGTTGTCGGCATATAAGTTGCATAGTTTGGATGTAAGTTGTCTTGAGTTTAGGTCAGGAAACGCCGTAAGACAAAGTTGGTTGAGTGACACTTAACCCACAAGTCTTGATTGGGTCAGCTGATGATTTAGTAGCAAAGGGCTGCGAGGCGGCAAGGGCCACGAGGCGGCGGTATGATTGAGTCTCACTTGAGTTGCGAGGCACGGCCTCAACAAGGACTTATAGCACGGTCATACGGGAAAGGAGTCTTATCGCGTTGTTGCATCTCTGATTTTGGGCCGCAAGGCAAACACAACTTGATAGGTTAACGTTGTTGATATAAGCACGGGATGGTCTAGAGACACAAAATAGGCCAAGGCGTCTGTCCTAAAACCGACCCTAAGTAAAGAGTAGAAAGACAATCATAAAGGGGCTGTGTTACACACAAAGTAAATTAACCTGTTGGTTTTGTATGGGTGGGCGAGGAGCTCATTCCACCAGTACAGTTGAGTACTGACACCCGCATTGTTTCCATGTGCAGGCATAGGTAGAAGCTTGTGGCGCGGAGCTCGCTTGGATGCGTCGAGGCACGTAGTTCCTTGGCGATTCGAAGCGTGCGGCCGCATGGAGTAAGACTTATATGGGACATAATGTATGGACGTCGCCTTCCGAAGCTTCCGCTGGTTCAGAGACTTGTATTTTGAGAGATGAGAGAGAGCAGAGTGAACTTGTAATGAGAGAAAAGTGAGCTTGAGAGACTTGTAATCTTGGCATTGCGCCTCCAATGTAACCGTTGTTTCAATATCAATAAAAAGCTTCTTTGAATAACTTGTATTTTGTTCTAAAATTTCCGCTACATGTTCAATGTCTCTGCATGGGAATTCTGTGCGACGACCCCGTCGCAGCCGCTGAAATCGGCCATTATGGAACCCGTCTTACACGAGCACAATCTAGGCTTGTGCGGCATCATGCCTTAGCGAGGAAGATCGCTCCTACGGGAGCGGGGCGTGACAGTCTACTAGGCACATCTCAGTCTTCTGAAGGACTTCACCACCAAAGCTTCTTCGAACGAGGAGGTTGACAACCCGCAGGAAAGCGTCTTGCCAAGGCGGGGGATCGATCGAGTCCATCTCCACAAGAAAAGCTAAGTGAGACGAGAACAAACTCTCCCTACACTACTGCCATTTATAGGCAAGGACAACTCATACTCATGCGCCAAGTGGCAGTCACTTCGAATTCAATTCAATTAATTTGCTTTAATACCAGTACATCTGCCCCTTCAAAAGAAAAGTTAAATAAGACGAGAACAAACTCTCCCAACTACTGCCATTTATATGTCATAAATACCAATGAATTCGCCCCTTCGAATTATGCCAAGTCACACCATTCTCCGTGTACTAATGTGGCCAATGGAGCACTGGCCAGTGCGCCCGTCAACACTATTCTTCCTGTTAAAATCATGGAGAATTACCATTCTTCTTGTTAAATTGATGGGAAATTACCATTCTCTGTATTAGAATGCAGGAGAATGGACATTCTCCGTGTTAAAACTACAGAGAATTTCAATTCTTCGTTTAAATAACACGAAAAATAGCCATTCTTCGTGCTAAAAGGACGGAGAATGACCATTCCCCTTGTTAATTTGACGAAAAATTACCATCCTCCGTGTTAAAATTGACTGAGGATTGTCGTTTTTCTTGTTAAATTGACAGAGAATTGTAAAAAAAAAGTTGATAATTAAGTCAACGACGGTTCATTTGATTCCATTTGCTCTTTGTAGCTATCTCGCTTCCGTACTTTACAATTACGAAAATTGTGACCCGGTTTTCTACAAACTCTACAAATTCTAGGCTTCGGGATAATCTGACTTACTTTAGGTTGGCTTTAATTCCCTTGAGAAGGCCTTCCTTTTGTTGCTACCAGATTTGGCTCTTTAAAATATTCATGCACTCCATGAACTGCATCAGCTACCATTTTTTTCTTTTTCACCAATATCGGTCACCATTTTTTTCAACTCAATCAGAACAGACGACATCAATTCCGTTTCCTTCTCTTGAATTTTGCTTGATTTTTTTACAATAATACGTAAATAGATTAACTTGTTCATTGATACCACCATACCTTCTACTCTCAATACTGTCTGGGTGGATGAATCTTCTTTCTGTGCCAGGTCCGGAGAGATAACTCTCTTTGCAATCCTTAAGCCAATGAGTTTTTATCAAGTTCTTTGGAATATCTTCCAATTACAATCTCTTCATTGCTGAAAAAAATATGTCAACAACTTAGTCTCCATCCACAAGCAGTCACAGTTTATGATGTTGTCGGCCCAATCAAATGTAACCTTCCAGTTGATACTGTTTGGCGACATATACGTTTGGATAGTGCAAACTTCTGCCTCTCTTATGATGTGATGGTGGAGAACATTATATGTATCAGAACGTGTGATTTCCTTCCTTACCTCTATAAACACCGTTTTAGTGTAAATTACGGCAGATTTATTTTTTATTTCGGCCATGCTAGTTTGCTTCATAACTGGTATTGAGAGTTTATTAGTGACATGCTTATTTATCTGGCCGTAACATAAAGCTGCCAAACCGTGGTCACAATTTTGAAGGGCCTTCCATAGTGGCAGCTTCTCATTAAAAAATCTTTTCAGAAATGCGTTCATAGATTCACATCTATTTATTGCAGTAGAACCACCAAAATAATTTCCACGTAGGAATGTGTCCACCTATCGCTCCCTCGTTCTGTACAATGCAGTGGTCCACTCATTGTTCTCTACATTATAATCCCTTAGCATCTGCTGCCAACGATTTTTAAATTCTTCGACCGAATAGTATCTGTTTAGAAAACATGGACAGTAACTAAAGTTTTAATATTGTAACAGCAACATACTTCAAAGTAAAGTAGCAAGTGTGCGATATACCTTTTAATCAGAATACTCAATTCTTTTGCAAAACCATCTCGGTGTACATGTTTGGCCGAATTGTTTAGGATATGCCATGAGTACATTCGATGAACTACGCTGGGCATTAAATCCTCAATTACTTTATTCATGGATCTGCAACCATCCGTGAGAACTGTTACTGGTAATTTGTCATTCATACACTCTTGGAATTTTTGTAAAACCAAAGAATATGTCTCTGCAGTCTCATTATAGATCATTGCAAACCCAAACACACAAGTCATTGCATGATTGTTTGTACCCACTAGAACCACCAACGACATTTGACTTCTATTTATTTTATATGTAGAATCAAATGCTAATGAATCTCCAAATAATTCATAATCGAATCGACATGCACCGTCAGCCCAAAAGAGATGGGTCAATCTGGAATCTTCGTCTACGTTGTACGCGTAGAAAAAATTTGGGTTAATGCCCTCCTTAGATTAAAGAAATGTAAGTGTTGTCGTAGCATCAACATCGTCTAGTGCTCTACTATCTTTAGCTAAAGCGTTGTATAAATTTTTTTTCGTCCATCCAACCTTATCCCAGCCACCTTTCTGGTGGACAAGTAAATTCCATATATCTCCAGTCCCCATCCCTGATTGCTTCATAAGCGTAGCTTGTTCCAATTCTGCGGGTGATATCTAATGATGGGATCTCAAAAAACTGTTTCAAAATCATTCGCCAAGTTATGGTTGTGATGTACTTGAAATTTTTTGACAAGCCGCAGATTTGTAAAATTGGTGTACCCAATACGAAAAATTGCTTTACAACCATTTCTGCTTTCACTTCTTTAACGCCCAGAACTAGAATACTGGAGAGTGGGGGAATACATAGCCAGCTACGTATATTGAAATGGATTCTACCTCGCTATACGGTCACGGCTGTTTAGATACATGAGGGTTTAACTACAAGCCATCAGTCTCTTATGGTCATGAACAAGCCTATTGTCTCAATCTCATGCAAGGAATAGCAGTTACAAGATATTAGAGCATCAAATATACAATAGTAAGGCGTCCCATACATTACATATTTGGATGATCATGAAGCTAGCCATACAAAATGTGAAGACTAGCAAGAGTTTCAGTCATACATAATCAACCATAGCATTTGTCAATCATGCTATAGCACGTAGGCAGACAGTAAGTAAAGTACAATACGAGCTAACACGTGCTCGCTGGCTAAACGCCTCAAAAGAATATCTTTACAATAAAGTGGGAGAACAAAAGGAAAACCCACTCGGTGCCTTGGTTACGCCTGGTGGTCACCATCTGGCGGAAAGGTAAGGAAATCCTCTGGAGCTGCTCCGGTATCTGGCCACGCAAAACCAGCTGGGTCAGATCCCAGAAAGATCAAGTGCCACAAAGGAGGCTTCACTTAAGAACTAAAACCAGCAATTAGCATAAAACATAAAAACATATTAAAACTGGAGATATGGAAAAATTATGAGGATATACGATGCGATAACCATGGGACTATTCATATAGCCAGGTTATAACCCTTAAACCAAACAAGGACCGGGGTTGTAACCCTTCATCTGAACAGAACTTGGTTTCCACCATTTATCGATAAGGTAAAACACAAGCATTCAGGTCATGTAACAATCTTGTACAGGATCAGGACAAGACTAGACTGGGTTAGACTCCATCTAATCAATCACGGCCAAGCAATGAGTACGGCTTGATACTTTAACTAACTAGGGTTATCACAGGCCTAGTTACTAGCAAAATGCAATGAGATTATTCCAACAGCCACAAGCCCTGCAGACCATCTAGGTTATCCAGGTCGAATATCCGTTCATGAAGGGTGCAACACATGACAGTGTGCTGGAAATGTGCCCTACTCGTCGGCAGGCTACAAGTCCACTTGCGCGTCCAGATAACGGGATTGCCTGTAGCTGGAAAATCTCTTCATGACTACTGAATATTCTAGTTTATTAGCCTTAGTCAATTTCAGTAGGTACCCCTGACCGTGGTACTCAGGGGTCCCTGTCCTAGACATGATACAAGACAATACTGGTTCATTTGTACAAACACAATCGCCCACGGTGTCCAGGCCATTCACTCTTGTCATGTCAAGCTAGCCGTCGCAACAGCATATCGAGGTATATCATGTCAGGTTTACTTGTCAATAGTGCGTCACGACGGACCACTATCATGTTATGTTACTTGCCAAGAGTGCACCACGACGGGTCACTATCGTGTTCATGGAACATGTTCAAATTTAACATGGTACAAGCATTCTATCAAGAGATCCAAGTTACACAAAGGGTCCTGAGACAAAAACATAAATGTAACAACTCAACCTGGTAAAAAGGAGTGCACGGCTATGGAAAGAGCCATGCGTCTAAGCAGGACGGGCTCATACGGCTCGGGAGGGGGGAGCGAGCTTATGCGGCCGGGGGAAAAAGGGGCGCATGAAAGGGGCCAAGGGTTAAGGGCTCATGCGGCTCGGGAAGAACGGGCGCATGCGGCCAAGGGAGATCGGGTTCATGCGGCCAAGGGAGATCGGGCTCATACGGCCAAGGAAGATCGGGCTCATGCGGCCAAAGGAGATCGGGCTCATGCGGCCAAGTCGAGCAAGCCATGCGGCTAGAAGGGGACAGGCTCATGCGGTCAGGGAAAAAGGGCGCATGCGGTCAAGGACAGCAGGCTTATGCGGCAGGGGCTCATGCGGTTCGGGGGACCAAAGCCATGCGGCTAAGGCCAACCGACGCCATGCGGCTCGGCTGGAAGAGCTATGCGGCAGTAGATGGGGGTCTCATACGGCAGAACCGAATGAGGGTCATGCGGCCAAAGGAGGAACGGGCATATGCAGCAGTGGGGGAACGAGCTCATGCGGCTGGAGCTAACTTGAGTCATGCGGGTGAAGGCCACGCGGCTAAGTCCATGCGGCAAGGGCCATGCGGCCAAGAAGGGGACTTACCACATGAAAAAGCCATGCGGCTAAGCACTGTTCTTCTTCTCCACTTTTTCGAGTAGAAGAACCATGAAGGCCATTGCTCCCAAGCTCCAAAAATCTTCATCTAAGGTCAGAATCCGAACTGCCATAGGTTAAAATGGGGTAGAACGAAATTCTCTACAATCTGGAACCCTCAAAACTTGAAAATAACAAGGTTTGATAGATCAAAACCCAAGAAATCCGAAAATACAACAAGCTTAGATCTACACGAAATGAGCCATGGAAATTAAAAGTGCTAAGTACTAAAGTGTCTTAGAATCTCGTGAGGAAGAAAATGGAATAACAAAACTTGAGTTCCTCCATGAAGCAACATGCACTTGTCGGTGGGAGAGGGGGGGTAGGTGGAGCTCTACGCCAGGGAGAAAGAAGAAGAAGGAGGAGTAAATGCTGAGTTATGAGGAGAGAAAAGTTGGTGGGATATAAATGGGGTTAGCGGTGGGTGGTAGGTAGTGTTGGTTCACATGCAAGAAAAACCAAACCAAGCAATGAAATGCTAAAATAAACCATGCAATGAAACATGCAATACGAGTCAAAGTACGTACACGTATACCAAAATACATAATACGAACTACGAGCGTTACAACTTCTTGTCTCACGAACCCTGTTAGGAGCTTCATTGTATTTCTTCTGTCTGAATCCCGCATTCGAACAACACCAACTACGGACCATCACCATTCCAGATTTGTTTTTCTTTACTTCGTTCTTTCTAATACTGAAACCAACTGCTTTTGAATATATTCGGTAGAATGTCTCTACTTCTTCAATATAGTTGAACTATAATCCAACAATATCTTCATCTAAGAGATCCCTTGGATCTTTGTTAATGTTGGCAGACTGTAATATTTTTTTCATCGTCGCTGCATCGAAATCCAATGGAGATTCACCATCGTCCTTAAGAATAAAATTAAACAAAATAAGTATGAGAAATCAATGAAAAAATATAATGCATTTCTTAAATCCATTAGAAAGGGTGATACGAAATAACATTTCGTTGTTTGCGTTGATGTCATCGTCATCGTTATGATGCATTCCTCCGTTGTTTTCTTCCTCTTGTTCTTTATTGTCTACTAAGTTAACAGCTTTCAAACTTTGCTCATTATCCAAATCATCTGACACTGCTCTTGAAGCAAAGCTTTCTTCATCAACTAATTCTTCCACACGACGATCAGTTTCTCCATATGACGTCGTCATTGAAGAAAATAAAGTGTGTTAGAAACCAACAGAAGAAATGAAGGACAAGAAATAATACAAAAAGAAAGAGTAATGCTATTCGTACCTCCAAATTGTCCCTCTAATATATCTTTCCTTATGTGTCAGCTGATGTGGCATGTTAAAAAATATTATGTGTCATCTGACATGACCGATGACATGACAAATTTTAACCCAAAAAGTTAATTATCCAATTTTGTCCATATTAATATTAATGTTAATTTAATGTTAATGTTAACATTAATATTAATGGTAACGTTAATGTTAACGTTAATATTAATATTATTGTTAATGTTAACGATAATATTAATTTTAATGTTAATGTTAATGTTAACATTAATTTTAATGTTAATTTTAATTTTAAAATTTGCCACATCAGCTGCCACATCAACATATCATGTCAGCTGCCACGTAAGGAGGGACAGTTTGAAGGTACAATTTGGAGGTACAAATAACCTTATTCAGAAAGAAACAACTTCCAACAACACAACTTCTTGTCTTCCTTGTACCTCCGCCACGTAGCCCTCTTCTATTGGCTCATAAAAATGCTTGAGTGATCCTAAAAGCAAGCATAATTTTTAAGAAACAACTTCCAACAACACAACCTTCTCGTCTTTTGTGTACATGTATTATTAAATTATATAGGATAAAGCATGCAGTAACATTTAATGCTACGTTTACTATTGTGTAATTATTTCTAATGATATGGTATTAGTGAACACAATCTGTGAGAGAGAACCCGAGAGAGAGAGAGAGAGAGTGGGAGATGGGATAAAGAGAAAGGATCGAGCTCGACTAGATTTTATTTCAATAGCTCCTTTTACTAATAACTAGTTTTAAATTCGGAACTTAAAATAGTTAAAGTTAAAATTTAATTTTTGATTTTCATTACTGATAACTAGTTCTCACGTACGAGTTTAGACGAACACTAACCGAGCCCAAGCAATGTGACATCAGCTTGGTTTCTAATACAGTGACATTTCTGTTAATTTAAAATTTAAAATATTATTGAAACTAATATTAACACTAAAATTTAAATTAGTTTTTTATTTAACATTTAAACTTAGATTTAAATTCACAACTTAAAAATAGTTAAAGTTAAAATTCCATTCTTTTTTATTTAAAATGTACAATATTATTGGAACTAGCAATAATATTAACATTCACTTGTCCCGTAGTTTAAGTCGTATTGCACGGCTTGTGGCTTAATTCTAGGCACCCAAAGAACTTGATTGTTCAAGTCGAACGCGTGCACATCACGTTCCCTCGATGCAAGGCTTGACGTAGCCCTTGCTTGTCAAGTCGTTGCACGAACACGTTAGACAAGAGTTTTGTTAGGCTATCGAAGTCATAGCAAGCACTGTCCCCTGTTGTCTGCGGTTGTCAAGTCACTTAGTCCCACGATCTCAAGGCTCGTCATATAAAGTATGACTTGGGCGATGGAAACACTGTAAACATGTCGAAACTGTAGGCCAGCGGCAGGTTTAGACGTGTGAAGATGGACGACAAGGGGACAGCTGCAGTTGTAGGCATCGGTAATTTGCACTTGACAATCGAGCTCGATGAGAAGCTCATTCTCAAGGGTGTGCGCCATGTACCGAGTTTGTGCTACAACTTGGTTTCGGTAGGAAGACTGGCAGATGATGGCTGTCGCAGTCTATTTGGGGACAAAGATTGGATGCTTGCGAATGGTTCCCAAAAGCTGGCTTGGGGAGATTTGTGTTGTGGCATGTACAGGCTCAAGCCGCTGAGCTGTATAGGTAGGCCACAGACACCGGATGGAGGCTCGAGAGTTGCTCAACAGGAGGTGGATCGTCAAGAACTTGCTGAGGAGGGGCTTCTAGGTGCTTTGAGGGATACAGAGGATTTGGTTCATCGAGACAAATCAATGGATGGTGGTGAGTCAAAGATTGAGGGTCGGTCTGTCGGTTCCATGACAGCTGGTCGATCTCCAGGTGGGGGTTGCTCTACGGATTCGGTTTTGACGACGGGTGGTTTGCCAAAGCTTCACGTTGCGACATCGATTTCAACAGTTTGAAGCTAGGAAGAAGATCAAGATTTGTAGCAAACTCAATCTGAGGCAGGAGCATCATCATTCACACAGTTCTGGGGGAGCTATGGGTTATCGACGGCTAAGGATGAAGAAGCTCGTCGAAATGTTAACCATTTTCGGTGGAAGACAGAAGTCGGGGACAGGCAGCCGATACTTGCGGTGAGGCTGATCCCAGTAGTGTAAGAGGTGCTACGCATGGCAGCTAGCGTCGACGTGATAGTCAAGGAGCTGGAGAAGAAGGAAGATGCAAAGTAGCTCGGGGGATCGAAGATCAGTGGCATGGGGGAGCAGAAACTCTGTCGCATGACGACGATCAGTTTCTCCATGTTACAAGTCGATAAGTTAATGTTGCAAACACGAGAATGGTCTAGAGGCAATGATAAGGAAGTTATCGGTGCGTTAGCCCGACGAATGGTCTAGAGACACAAGTAGACCAAGATGTCTAAGTCTTAGTATTAAAATTGATCCTAAGACAAGAGTAGAAAGAGAATCATAAGGGGACTATTGTCACGACCCGCACCCGGTATTTGGGCATGGGCCATGGGTACGTTCAACCTATGCCGCAGAGTCGACGGTAGTATGATGTCTCGTCATCTCCACATTTATAAATACAACCACGTAGTTTATATTCATTTGCATACGATAAACCACATCAACAGGTAGGATCAAAACAAAATAAACTTTTATATAATAACCACCATTTGGAGAGAAGGATAAATGATTCTGACAAAACTCCAAAATAGATCAAAAAGTACCAAAGTAACATAGTCTCCAAAGATGAAATGTACTAGAGAACCGCCATAAATCAACTCATGAATCACAAAATAGAAATAACATCTAAAAGTCTCAAACTAAACCAATCTGTGAGAATGCTAAATAAAATCTCCTATAAACCATCTGTAGCAGGTAGCTCCGCAAAACAGCCTCCAGTTCGTCTTGTACGCCAAAATCGGGATCTACAGTATGCTCATAATATGTAGTACAGAAATTCTCTAACTCATCACCTAAAAATGTTAGTTTTCCAGTCAAGAATGGAACAAGCACACAAACTGAAAAGCTATCCGCAACATAATAGATTCAACAGTGCATTAAAATAGCTTATGTGGAAGAAACTAGAAGGTGAACTGAAGATATGGTATATTTAGAATAAAAGTATGAATCGCAGAACATGGTATGTCAACTAGAAAGAATGTGAAAACATGATGATATGGCAGGTGGTGCAATATAAAGGAATAATAAAAGACATCTAAGTGTGTAGAAATATCTGTTTCGACATGTGAACGGCTAGGAGGTAAATCCGGCACCCCATACGTGAAGTGTGCGGCTGCTATTCTCCATGAAAGACACGGAGGATAGAATGAGTAGTTCACACGTCTACAAAGATATTTTTCCTCTCGACCAGTATACATGAACCCAAACAAGTCACGAAACACAAGGTAAGATAAAACAAAAATATAATAAGTGGGAGTCCATGATACTATCTCGTGTGTCCATCGTGTCATCAAGCAAAGGAACATATGTACAGTATGTACTGAACAAAAACTATCAGAATTGAAAGCAAATCAGAAAGTGCACTTGCATGTGGTCCTTCCTGAGCTGTAGGTATGGGTCAAATGCTGAGTCAAGGTCTCCACAACCTATATTTGGAATTAATTATAGTCAACACACGAATTTAAACACAATAAATCATTTCTTTAGTTATTGCTAACTGCTCTTACGTTTTCTTAGCTTTTCTAATGTTTGGGGTTGTACTCACTTTCTACCCTTCCAGGCTTAACCTATTACCTAGGTTTAATTGAACAAATAGTTGTAAATTAACAATTTACCCAAGTCATAAACTTAGCCTCCAGGTTCACCTCCTATATATATATATATATATATATATATATATATATATATATATATATATATATATATATGGGAGCGGATCAAAAGCCCCCCTTAGAAAACCCCCTAAAAAAAACCCCTCACTCTAATTCGTAATATTAATGTTAATATTAATGTTAATGTTAATATTAATGTTAATGTTAATATTAATTTATTTTATTTTTTTATATATTAATGTTAATGTTAATGTTAATATTAATGTTAATGTTAATGTTAATATTAATTTTAATGTTAAGTTTAATGTTAATTTTAGTATTTAATGTTAATATTAACATTAATATAAACATTAACATTAATATTAACATTAATATTACGAATTAGAGTGAGGGAAATTTTTAGGGGGTTCTCTAAGAGAGCTTTTGATCCGCTTCCTATATATATATATATATATATATATATATATATATATATATATATATATATATATATAAAAGATCGATGCTACTCTACTTTTACTAGTCAGGTTTATAAAGGTTGGTAATCTTACTATTAACAGGTAACCCTCGCCCTTGGCCAACTCCTACTGGATTTTTCCTAAACTGATACAGTGGTTACTCAAGGTACCTATGCCTTTTTGGTTTACTTATATTGGAGTGCCTATTGATACTCGAAGGGACGCAAGTCAAAGGTTAGTGTTATCCTATGTCTATGAGTAAGGTTTCTCTTATTTGGTACTCTGCCAACTAAGGTTTCTTATAGACCTTGTATACACCATCTACTTTTAGTCATCTAACTTACCTTAACATGAAGCACTCACCCCTATCGGTCAAAACCTGTCCCTGCTAGCTGATATCGCACTTGTCATTAGTTGGGCATCCCTAAACCCTATTTCTGATCCGTATCCAGGGTTCCCACCACTATGACTCTATCACTTAACTATTGATGTGTTACCACATCAAGCTTAGGTGCAGCCTGTAGGCAATTGCTCTGCTAGGGCAGATACTTGATTACGTCTACTCCTAGGATTCTACTTAGATGTACAGCTCCCTGGTTTAGGTATATTACTAACTCTATGTGTGAAGTCCACTGGAGGAGTGTAATTGGTACACACATAAGTAACAAAACATATGATACCCAAATGAACACTCTTGCAAATACTAATGGATTCTCACCTATGTTACAAAATGGAACTGTAGTTGAACTCTCAATCCTCTCTAAGATACTCACCTAATACAGGTATCCAGTTTTATTCCACACCCTGCCCTTCCTAACTTCATTTCAGAGAAACGCAAAGTATCGATTATGGCTTCTCTATTCTCTTACACAGGTAATTTCCAAGTTGTGCCTATGTTCTCTGTCTACCTTATGTGCATGGATCTCCAATACCCTTCCTGTCCATATAGTTATTACTGCTATTTGGTACTCCCTCATCCCGTCTACATTCAGTCATAAGTTGTACATTCCCTAGCCTGTACTTCAACTCTGAACTACTCTGATACCAAGTGTTCCATTGCGCTATCGAGTATCAAACCTCATATGAAGATTTAATTATGGTACCCGGTATTAATTCTGATACTGAAATACAATGCGATTCCAAGTATCAAGTTTGATACGAAGGGTCCGATTTCATATCATGTGTCAAATCTGGTACCAAAATACCATGCGTTATCCAGGTGTAATTCTATTCTAACCCCATACTCAAACTTGAAAGCACTGCAAGTTATATACTAAGGTGTGACTATAACATATGTTCAGGGAAACCCCCATTAGAGAAACGTGTGTTCCCTCAACTTGTCATCTACACATGTGCACTCCCATATGTATGATAGCAGGTACACATACCCGAAGATAGAGTTAGGGATTCCTTGGTTGCAATTGACTCATAATCTGCTTAGCATACATGAGAGGTAAGTTTTTTTACTCTAACCCGGGGTTAGCAATACTGTCCTGTTCAGGGACATGGCTCCTACAATACAACCCTCACTTAGGCTTACTGCTACCTATACTCTTGATGACTTAGTGTTTCCCTTGGTTCTCTATGCCAACTAACCCACGAATTGATGCACATGTTTTTTCTTAATTCCTATTATGGCCTGCAGGAACTTGGTATTATATAATGTACTCACAAACCCACACAAGTCTATTCGCTATTACAAATTCCAACCCAAGTCTAAATACTCATCGCCCGATAACCCGATTACTGATACTATAACTCTGTCTCTGTTGAAAACAGTATACTTTCAAACTCCTTCTTCTGTTGTACATGGCATCTACTCTAGTCTACTCGAACTAGCTTGCCCAGGTATCCCTTTATGTATCCTGCCTTTCATAGATATCCTAACGTCTCTACTTATGATACATGCATGAACTGACACATCCAAGGAAAAATACTAACTCTAATGCCTACATTATGTCCCCACTACTGGGTATTTCATCTGTACTCAGATATTACGTATGATACTCCTCCTGTGCATACTTGAACCTGATACCATGTGCATATGTTGACTGCTGCTACCTACAACAGATGTACATACTGCTCACATAGCCATTGCAACCTGTGGTTGCGTAACCTATCACACACACAACCATTGGTTCAGGAAACACTGCGACTAGACTATGGCCGCTCTAAACAGAACTCACCTACTTTAGGGAAAAAAACTCAAATACCTCTTCTCCAATTAAACGAGATAGCTCACTAGTGTTCGAAGCAACATGGAGACGACAGGAGAAGGAAAATGATTACCTCTTTTGAAGGATCGAAAAGCCTTGCTCCTGATTAGCTGCCCTCCTCAACTCAGACGACACAGGAAGATATTAGGGTTTATGGGAAGGGAGGACCGGCTATGCTTTCTCTCTCTCTCTCTCTCTCTCTCTCTCTCTCTCTATTTATATATATATATATATATATATATATATATATATATATATATATATATATTAGCTTGTGGATTGATGTATTTCTTATGAGGATCAGAGGAAATCCAAATCGAATTTGGATTTGAATTTTTGGATAGAGCAGAGCTTTTGTGGTCGGCTAGAGCAGGGAAGGTTCGGGTGAAGGATTTGAATTTTTGGGGTTTTGCACATGCACCCTCCCCTTTCCTTGGTTTTTGCAAAAAGTGTCCTCTCTATTTTAGTACAATTATCACATGTTTATATATATATAATTACACATATAAAAATGGCAAGGATGGATTTAATTACTATTGCTAATCAAATCTTGCTTATGAGGGTATAAAAATCTTGGTTATTTAGAGCAGGGAAGGTTCGGGTGAAGGATTTGAATTTTTGGGGTTTTGCACATGAACCCTCCCCTTTCCTTGGTTTTTGCAAAAAATGTCCTCTCTATTTTAGTACAATTATCACATGTTTATATATATATAATTACACATATAAAAATGGCAAGGATGGATTTAATTACTATTGCTAATCAAATCTTGCTTATGAGGGTATAAAAATCTTGGTTATCCCCTCTACGAACCTGAACTTGCATGATTTCCCAAGTTTTGAGTGACATTCAATATAAAAATCAGTTCAATATTTTTTTAGGGTTTGATTAGAAGAACATTCGTACAGATATGGACAATTATCATATAAAAAAATAGTAATACTAATAAAAAAATTTGGTGAGGGACTCACAACTATGTTGCACAAAAGTAAAGTAACGTGTTGGTTTTGTATGGGTGGGTGAGGAGCTCACTCCACCAGTACAGTTGAGTACTGACACCCCACCAGTTTCATGTGCAGGTGATAGGTACCTGCTTGCTTGGGGCGAAGCTCGCTTGGATGCGTCGAGGCGTAGAGTTCCTTGGTGTTTCGAGGCGCACGGGCGCATTGAAGACCGGACTTATACGAGACATAATGTATGGACATCGCCTATCCGAAGCTTCCGCTGGTCTACTCAAATTTTATTGAGAGATGAGAGAGAGCAGAGTGACTTTTAATGTGAAAAAAGTGAGCTTGAGTGATTGTAATCTTGGCCTCGCGCCACAATTGTAATCTTTGTTTTAATATCAATAAAGAGCATTTTGAATGACTTGTGTTTTGCATTTAATTTTTCTATGTTATTATTCAATATTTCTGCTTGGGACTTCTGTGCGACGAGCCCGTCGCTTAGGCTATAATCGACCGTTGTGGACCTGTCTTGCGTGAGCGCAATCTAGGCTCACGCGGTATCACGCCTTAGCAAGGACTATCCCTCCTACGAGAGCGGGGCGTGACAAGCTATGTTTCTAATATAGTGGCATTTCTGTTAATTTAAAATTTATAATATTACTGAAACTAATATTAATACTAAATTTTAAATTAGTTTTTGATTTAACATTTAAACTTAGATTTAAATTCACAACTTAAAAGTAGTTAAAGTTAAAATTCCATTCTTTTTATTTACAATCTACAATATTATTGGAACTAGCATTAATATTAAATCTACAGTGACATTTCTGTTAATTTAAAATTTATAATGTAATTGAAACTAATATTAATACAGTGGCATTACTGTTATTTTCAAATAGTCTTTTCTTTGTTCGAACATATCCCTCCACGAGCGGGTTATGTCACGTCCCGCTCCCGTAGGAGCAATCGTCCTCACTAGGGCTTGATGCCGCACGAGCCTAGATTGTGCTCGTGCAAGGCAGTTTCATAATGGCCGATTACAGCGGCTACGACGGGGTCGTCGCACAGAAGGCCCAAGCAGAGACATTGAATATGCCAACGAAAATTTAGAACAAAACACAATTCATTCAACAAATGCATTTTATTGATATTGAAACAATGATTACAAAGGGGCACAAGTCCAAGATTACAAGTCACTTAAGCTCACTCTTCTCACATTACAAGTCCCTCATCTCTCATTTCAAGTCTTGAACCAGCGGATGCTTTGGAAGGCGACGTCCATACATTATTTCCCGTATAAGTCCAGACTCCACGCAGCCGTACGCCTCGAATCGCCAAGGTACTCCGTGCCTCGACGCATCCAAGCGAGCTCCGCGCCACGAGCTTCTACCTATGCCTGCACATAAAAACTGTGTGGGTGTCAGTACTCAACTGTACTGGTGGAATGAGCTCCTCGCCCACCCATACGTAACGACACGTTTATTTACTTTGTGCAACATAATCCCTTCTTTTTAATTGTCTTTCTGCTCTTACCTTAGGATCAGTTTTAGGAAAGACGCCTTGGCCTATTTTGTGTCTCCAGACCATCCCGGGCTTGCAACAACAACGTCAACTCATGCTTTGTCTCTAGACCCCTTATCGTATCAACGGCGTTAACTTATCAAGTCGTGTTTGCCTTATGGCCCAAAATCAGAGACGCAACTACACAATAGTACCTAATTTTTGTGTGACCGTACTACCTCCTTGTGGCAGTGCCTCGCCACTTACTGACTTACCCATACTTGAGTTATGACAGCGCGGCCGTGCCTCATATTTTGAGGTCGTGACCGGCAACTCAAGATAACATAACCAAACTTGTCCTACGGCCTTTTCCAACTTAATCCGAGACCAACTCGACTTGTGGAACTTGCGTAGACAACTCACAATCCCGATGCCACATTCGTGCTGAGGCACGGTGTATACATTGTAGCCAAATCTTAGGCCCAAACTTTGTGTTCTGACTGCACACACATACAAATAGACTCAATCCAAAGGCACACACGCGGATTGTCGCCCGTGCCGACCTATCTATATGAACTAATCACTAGCCCAAGCCATTTTGGACATAGCCTGGTAGCCGGCGTCCCCTGCAATGCGAGTAGCTAACTCCGAAGCAAATCTCCGCACTACCGGTTGCTACCTAGAAGACGAAAGCTGCCTTAAAAATGCGAGTAGCGGGCTCCGAAGCAAGACCCCAATCTACCGGCTTCTTTTTACCCAGCTCGGCTATCCCTGTTTCCACCATGGCCGGATCGGTCCCTTGGCCCAGGCTTTTCGATCCAAAGAAATGGTAAAAACACCCCATGTCGACAAGTAGTCCATGACCACGCACATACGACAACATCTAGACTCACGTAATTGCAAGGCCTAATTTGTGGAAGGACTCAACCAAACTTAGTAAACCGTGCTTTGGAACCATACTTCTCTTGCAGACCCGAAATCAGGGTTGTCTCGACGACTGACTTACAGTCCCGTCACATTTCTTCTCGGCGACTGACTATCGCTCGAGCTTAACATTCTTTGAACTTAGGGAACGGCTACTGCATAGCCTTTCCACTTAACTTGAATATAACATATTTCTTAAGTACCATAGACCATGGCTAACTTTCCATAGTGCCGACCGTGGCTCGTGCCTTAAACCGACTTACATTCTATGTGACGCTATCGCCCAAGCCATACTTCATATGACGAGCCTTGAGATCGTGGGACTAAGTAACTTGACGACTGCAAAAATAGCAGGACAGTGCTTGGAATGACTTAGGTCGACCGGCATAACTTTGTCTAACTTACTCAAGCCTACAACTTAACCCGAGGGACGAGCAAAGGCTACGCCAAGCCTTGTATTGTGCAAGCGTGCATGCTTTATCGAGCATTTACGCGGGCGACGCCCATGACTTAGGCTAATTCATGGTTTTGTATCGAAGACCAAATTTCCTTCTCCCAAGCCCCGGGACGAATGATCGAGTGTCGTTTTCAAAGCACGTCGTGCACCAACTCTAAACCGACCGTTGGACCTCTTTCCATGTTCTAACTCAAATCTGACCCAACTTGGGATTATTCTCTTAGCTATGTGGATTCGTCTCTTTTATTATCAAGCCAACTTGTGTATTTGAAAATTTTCGATTTATTATGTGAAGGCTAAGATGAGGCAAGTTCACCGAAACTATCCCACCTGAACGAGGGGTTGCCTCGACCGAGCGATGTCTTCGGGCAGCCATTGCAAGGCTAAGTCCGAACGCCGTCGACATTTCGATTCCTCCGATTGACTGAGCGGAATGGGGTACTACAGGTTACACCCCCGAAATGAGCGGGTTAAATAGCATTTTCCAAAAAAAAAAAACCCATCCGACTAGAGAGAAACAAATGAGAGAAGAAGAAGAGTCGCAATAGAGAGGAGCAAGAGCAAGATCAACTGCAGCGGATGGGCTGTCATCACTACGGAGATTCTCTCGATGATACTGGTACTGTCGGGGATACCGGCGGATGAGGTAATATGCAACGTGGCCCCAGTTTGCCGTTTGTAGTGGAAGGCGCTCAACGGTCCCTTAGACTATTGGTCCAACGTGGACTTGGAACAGTGGTGTCGGAGGACCCTGCGAACCTCTAAGATTAGTTTGACCGTAAAGAAGCTCGTGGCTCGCAGTGGGGGATATCTACTGTCCTTCTCCGCGTAAAAGCTCGACGAAGCAGCCTTTCCTTTTACATGTTTAAGGCCTGTGCAAAATTTTATTTTGCCTTATTCTAATACTTTTTTTTTCTATTACAAAATTTTACGTATACTTTGTTAATTTCTATTGATGTTTTTCCCTTTTTATAATACAGTGGGAAATTTCTAAGGGTGCTGCACATTCCAAAGTGCGACGTGAGTGATGAAACTTTCGTGAGACACTTGGAGTTTCTCCCGGTGCTGGAAGAACTCGATATTAGCTACTGCCTCTATATCACATCGACTGGAATATTTTTTGCCGACAAGTATTGCCACCGTCTGGTAAAGCTGAGGAGGAACATGCCCCCTCTATATTTCATGGTCAAGAACATATTTGTGCTGAATACGTCGAACAAGATGGAGAAAAAGGCCGTGGCCGATTCGATGCCACATCTCGAGCACCTAGAGATGGGCTCATGCATGTTCAATGGAGACACGTTGCGATCTATCATATGCAACTGCAAGGGTCTTCGCGTGCTCGACATACGTGGGTGCTTCAACGTACACTTCAACGACGACCTCAGGAAAATTTGTGATTTAAAATAGACGTTTAAACGACCCTTTAATGATGTAATCCTAGGAGAACGTGGATACAAGATGTATAGTGATTTAGATCTCATCAATCAGTCCTGGGTGAATGGTTCTTCTGACATTAGCTTGCATGCATGCATTTCTTTCTATTTTTCATATTTACTAATAAATGTACGTGCTTTGCACGTATAAAAACGTATAATAAGAATTTTATCCAATTATAGTTAAATACGCTTCTAACTCATTTGGTTAAGGTGCAAGATATTTTTCTTATTTGGTTGAGTTCGATTCTCCATTTTGACAAATTTTACTTTTTTCAACAATTTTTTACATAATTAATTCTTTTAAAATAAAATGGACTGTGATATAATGACGGCTTAGACGGCTCACTTTTGAGCCGTTTTGAAGCCTCATTATATAGTGGAAGATATGATATCAGTATCTTAATATTAATACAATATCTCAGTGTAATCATATCCAAGAGATTTTGACATTTTTCCACACAGTGATGACACTTTACCTTCTTCTAGATGAATTTTGGCAGTGCAAATTCTACTCATATTTACGGTATCAGTGTCATTCACCATAATTAATGGTGATCGATAGACATTTATACAAGACGAGTGGCCCGGGGGAGATACGAAAAAATTAGTTTTTTTCACAACCCTTTAAAATCTATTTATACAGCAAAACAGCAAAACTATTCATCTTCACCAGCCTTCAAAACCAATTTATATAAATTCAAAACAAAACTAAACAACCAAACTATTTAAAATTCATAACCCTTCAGAACAGTCTCAAAATGGAGAAGGGCAAAACCTACATTTGCGGATGGGCCAACATCATCAAGAAGATCCTAGCCAAGGTTTTGGTACTAGCGGAGATGTCATCTGAGGAGGTCGTCCGCTTGTCTTTCGTTTGCCAGTCGTGGTGGAAGGTGCTCTACTGTCCATGCTTCTGGTCGGACGTCAAGTTGACCCAGTGGTGCCACAGGATTAACCTAACCTCAAAAATTGACGAGGCAGTGAACAAGCTAGTGGCGCATAGTGAAGGAAAAGAAAAGGACTCAAAATTAGTTTAGATTAATCATACTCAGATTTCTTGGTGTATTAGAATAAATTAAATTTGATTATAATTAGAATTCTTAATTTTTCTAATATTAGGTTGTTAATTTGATTTGCATTACATTAAATCTTTACATAGATCGGACTCTAAATAATAAATTAGGGTTAATATTTTGTATATACTTGAACACGAAGAATGGCCATTCTCGGTGTTATAAGCACGGAGAACGACCATTCTCTGTGTTAGAAGCACGGAGAATGGCCATTCTCCGTGTTAGAAGAACGGAGAATGGCCATTCTCCGTGTTAGAAGCACGGAGAATGGCCATTACCCGTCCCAAATTGTTACATACTAAGTTAAAAGCATATAATAGCACCCAAAAAATGATAACAACAGAAAATTTTTACAGAACCCACACACCAGACTCGAACCTAGGCCTTCCATGTAAAAGCCAAACAGCACAACCAACTAAGCTTGGAATAAGAAGAGTCACTGGAGGTCATTGAATATCCCCAACTTCCAATAAGGAATAAGAAGAGTCAGTTAGGAACGTAGATATATATACAGAGGGGTCCTTATTCACTTGAGTAGGTTGCACATTTAGCATGGCTCCAAAAAGATCATCTGGTTGGGAACCATGGCCAGAATCTTCTTTCCGTCGTCGTCTAGCCTCTTCGCATGGAGCACCCTCTGCGCCAGCTCCGGTCCATGACTGGCTGGCAGAGGCTGTGGACTTCCTGACCTCCTGCAGGTTGTCACTGGAGATCATTGCTCGACCTCTTGATCCAGCCCCCAACTTTGACATGTTGCCGATCACTCCGGAGGAACGGGATTCTCTGGAGAAGAGGAAAGGGTTACGCTGCCTGTGCTATAGGGCAGGTTTGTGCACCCTACAGGACTTTGCTGAGGTCCTCCGCGAGGCTAATGAGGGGTCTACGTAGACCTCTTTTTTTTCTTTTTTTTAGTTTTTTACAGTTTTTTTCCTCCTCTTGTATCCTTCGCCGGAGAATGTTCCGGCGAAGAAGTTGGGATTTAATGCAATCTAATATTTTGTTAACTCAATTTAGTTTCGGCTGCAAGCGACTAACTATTTTATCTATTTTTCAATTAACAAATCTTGTTACTTCAAATCCATATGTTTGTGACGACATCCCCATCAATGACTTATTACGTCATAGAATTGATTATGCTGCCAGCGACAAGTTCTTGCCGTCAAATCCATCTTAAATATGATTATAAAGTAAACTAGAGGACAACTTTGAGTGTTTTAATTTCACTCTTTTTAAGTACATAGTCTTGTTAGCAAGTCGTCAAACGAAAAAAATTCGGGATGGCAAAAATACGAGTATAGATCGGCTCAATGCAAAAAAAAATACTTTCAAAAATTCAATCAAATATTCGAAAAATGGAAATATTGAGATTAAAAACTTCACATTCTTAAATATGTTGTCAAATTTTGTTAACTAAACATGTTTCCACCACGTTTTTGTGCCATATTTTTAATAATTTATACGGAACACGTTTAAAACTTCACATGCTTAAAGTTTATGTAGTGATTTCACGTGGATATATACTAGTAATAATAGTAATAAATTTAATTTTGGAAAGTAATTTTTAAAATTAGGATCTCAGAATCTCAAAGGTTGGTGCTCTTATAAAATTTAAGATTCAAAACTATTCTAATTTTTTCCACTTCCCAAGGTCATATAAGACGGTTGAATTTGTCCTCTTCTTCTCTCAAATACTCTTCCTTCTCCCAAACCCTCTCTAAATACTCTCCCAAACGACTGCTTAAAATTATCAAAATGTCGCCGAAGAAACAACGACCGTCTCCGAAGGGGAAGAATCCACAAAGGGATGCGATACAGGTCCGAAGGACAGAACTTGTAAGGGCGGCAAAAGCCAAGATTATGGTCGCTAGGGCAGAGGTCAAAAGGGCAGAGACGGAAGCAGTGGCGGCAGCCAAGCCACCTGCAAAAAAGGCTAAAAAAACTCATTGCTCGACAAAGACCGAAAAATCTATCTTCGATACAGAGTCGTCGGAAGACTCAACTTATGAAGATCGAAGGCATACTCAAACGAAGGCTAATATGGCAACGAATACAGACTCATCAGCGTACTTTGAG
>JANAVB010009837.1:82500-127394 GCA_029216955.1 Iris pallida
AACAGTTAGAATTTTTGAAATCCATTTAAACACATTTGTAGACAACCTAATTACGAAGAAAACCTCATTATTAGTTTTATTTGTCATGGGTTAGACAGAAGTAAAAATCGGATTGAAAATCAAGAAAAAACACGAAAAATAGTTTTTAAAAACAAGAAAATTCATCGATACGACGTGCGTCCCGCCAATCCGGGCGATGTGGTCACGAATCGAAAGTATCGAAAGGTGCGTAACGGCTTCATGGTCGTGTGGGATTTGACGGAATTCAAATTGGTTGCGTGTGCGCGACGAATTTGATGCGTATCCGTCAAAATTTACCGTATCGGCCTCTTTGCAAATTTTCTAATTACTTTGTGCACGCTCGACAGATCGAGACGAAACTTACGCCATCAAGACCGTATTGTTTTTTTGGTCCTGTATGCCAAGTTTGGTCTGATTCTGAGATAGTTGATTGGATTGCCGTTTTGCGGGCCCTACGATCCGATTCAACGGACGATTTTATGCACGGCCCACCGAAATCCAAAATTGGACATACCCTTGGGTTCGAATAATCAAAAAAATTCCTAGACATGTAGTTTGATGACTTTAGAGACCATTGATCCTGACACATTTTTCGATGCAAAACGGGATCAACGACGGACACCGTTTTTGCCCAAAATTACCGTTTTGCCCCTGTGTCCAAAATTGGACTTAAGGATAGGCAATCCTAGCTAATATGACTATTCAAAGAATGTTGGCAATGTCTGTTTCAGCTTTCGAAGACAGTTATGATGATGTGAATTTTATGGCTTATCAGTTGATAATATTTTGTTGGATCTTCGCGTTACCACCAGGCAAGATACCTTGCCTCCTTCTACAGTTTAATTTCATGTTTATAGTTTTCATATTATTAGTGTATTATCATAGATATTATATTTGTTATAGATTTTACATGATTCATTAGCTTTCTTGTCTACTTGCTTTATCTAGTTTCTACATACCGTGTTCACCAGTTTATGGTCATGCTTGACTTAATAGTATAGTTATACTGGACTTGATTGTGTCTTGACTGAGTTGTACCTTATCTCACCAGTATCTTACTTGAGTCGTGTCATAGAACGAGTACGTGTAATTGAACTGCTACATCCTTGATATTGTTTCCTTGGCACCAGAGAGTTCACTCGGAACGAGGGTATTTTTTTTGATCTATTTACATCCGTGAGTCCACACTCGGGACGAATATATCGATTATTTACATCTGTGAGTCCACACTCGGGACGATGATGTCGATTATTTGCACCAGAGAGTCCACACTCAGGACGAGGGTGCGTTGCTGTCACGACCCGATCCCAATTTCTTGGATCGAATCGAATCATGCCCAGCCTGCACCGTTGTTGAGACGGCGGCAATAAGCTGTATCACTCATGCAGGTAATCAACAACACAGACTAATTGCCACAACTTAATATTTAGATAATTAAAACTTGTCCAACATAAAGTTTTCAAATACAAACTGCAACTGAAATAAAATATTGTTTTCCACATAATCATAAACTAGAAATAAATCTAATTAGCAGTCTCTTCATCATCATCCTCTGGTAGAACAGCCAGGTACAGCTCAGGGTCATAGTAGCTACTAATCAGAAGCTCTGCATCATCAATAGAACCTAAAAATGTTGTCTCCAGTCAGGAGGGAGCAAAGTATAATTCATGATAATTTAATAATTGAAATAATAATAGAGTTATGCATTTTTAAACAATTTGAAATAAATAGTTTTCCAGCAGTTAAAATATTGTGATGTGAATAGACAATAAATATGACCGGATTGGGTTGTACAGTTGTATCCTATTGATACGATATGGCTTATCCCCGTGTGTATGAGGGGTAAGCTAACACAGTCATTATACTATTTTGGATGTGGTCATACTCATTACACTACTCCTCCAGTACCCAACAGTTAAACAGTCAATGCTTTCAGAGAGAGAGTTCCATATTGCATCGTGGTTTAAACTTGCAATAAAACGATTACTAAATAATTTTAAACTACCACAAAATGTACTTGCCTTGGTTTGACTGGAATGAGGGTAATGTCTCCAAGATGAATTTCAGACTTGTCCTCGAAATCCTATAATCGAGAAGTCTGCCTCAGATTTAGTGTTGTCCGCGCTCTCTGTGACGCTGTCCGGAGACTTCAGAGTCTGTGACGGCATGTTCCGAGTCCGAGGCTACTCTTCGGATTCCGTCATCAAGCTTTTGGATAATCTCTGTTAATCTCAGTAGTTGTCCCTTGGGTTTATATTGTCGATGATGATACGGTCCCCGATCCCGTTACGGGATTCGGCTTAGATGATTTCGGACTTAAGGATAGGCAATCCTAGCTAATATGACTATTCAAAGAATGTTGGCAATGTCTGTTTCAGCTTTCGAAGACAGTTATGATGATATGGATTTTATGGCTTATCAGTTGATGATATTTTGTTGGATCTTCGCGTTACCACCAGGCAAGATATCTTGCCTCCCTCTACAGTTTAATTTCATGTTTATAGTTTTCATATTATTAGTGTATTATGATAGATATTATATTTGTTATAGATTTTACATGATTCATTAGCTTTCTTGTCTACTTGCTTTATCTAGTTTCTACATACCGTGTTCACCAGTTTATGGTCATGCTTGACTTGATAGTATAGTTATACTGGACTTGACTGTGTCTTGACTGAGTTGTACCTTATCTCACTAGTACCTTACTTAAGTCGTGTCATAGAACGAGTACGTGTAATTGAACTGCTACATCCTTGATATTGTTTCCTTGGCACCAGAGAGTCCACTCGAAACGGAGGGTGTTTTTCTTGATCTGTTTACATCCGTGAGTCCACACTCGGGACGAATATATCGATTATTTACATCTGTGAGTCCACACTCGGGACGATGATGTCGATTATTTGCACCAGAGAGTCCACACTCGGTACGAGGGTGCCTTACCGTGAACTAACCAGAGAGTCCACACTCGGGACGAAGGTTAGTACTAACCTGAGAGTCCACACTCGGGACGAGAGTTAGTGATTAGTTCAAACCTATGAGTCCACTCGGGGCGAGGGTTTGGTATTCCATTGATCTCGTGTTCGTTTGTTCATTCACTAGTTCAGTTACGTATAGTTGTTCTTGTATCCCAGTTCATTGTCACCAGTCAGTAGCCACTTGTCGTTAGACACTTGCTAGCAGTTTGGTCGTAGTCTCTTGCCATGTTAAGTGTCGTTTCTTGTTATATCATGTTTATATATTATCATGCATGATTAAACTGCTAGATAGGCATGTTTATATGTATCTTGCTATGTCCTCTGAGGACCTGATGATCTCTTCAGGTTTAGCGACTGTATGGAGTTAGTTAGCAGAGAGGGATAGTAGAGGATTGCGATGTATGATACATGTATTTACTTGTGATATATCTTTATTATCCTCTCGTGCTTTATAATCCGTACCATGATATATTCTGCTTATTTTATAGACTCATACCATTCTTGGAGTCTAATCGGACAATATGATAATGGGCTGCAGACCATGACTATAATTTTGCATTTGTGTTTCATATTCTTATTGTGGTTTGAGATATAGATTACATTGCCATGATTTGGCAGTATTCCATAGCCTTGACAGCATTTACGTATTCGAGTCGGGCTGGAGTCCGCTCAATACGTAGCTGGCTTGCTCACGTGCTTGCATCCAAAAAGCGGGTGCGGGTCATGACATTTACAGACTCTGAATCATTTTTTCGGACAGAAGATTCTGTAAACACTTATTCGAAATCTCACTTATCAGAGTCCATTATGGAAGAATCTTGTCTCTAAATCTAAGAAGATTTACAATAAACATTTAAAAAAAAAGGTTGTTATACCTGAAAGATTAATTAAGGTGGATGATGTTGAAGACGAAGCTTTCCTGGATATATTAAAATTTTATCAGTTGGAGAAACTGAACAAATCATGTCTTGAGAAAATCTTCCAAACAATAGTAAGAAAATTTTACTCAAATATTCTGGCTAAAATTAAAGAAAAAGAAGAGGATCAACAACTGGTATTTCTGAGAGAGAAACTGATTACGGTAAATGCTGCTGTCATCAACGAATTTTATGGATTTGATCCAGTTCCTGAGTTTGATATGAAAGATATTGATAATGTTTCCATGAGAGATGCAATTCATGAGATTACAGGTGTATCATAGGTGCCAAGACCCCTCAAAATGTATACAAATATCAATTAAAAACTTTGTATAAATTGTTGCATGCCTACGTATCTCAAACACTCAACCCGACTGGACATGAGTTTTCCATCCATCCCGAGAGAGTAAAAAAAAATTATTATATGGGGAAGAAAAAAAGGATGGATATAGGTTCTTACATGTTCATTAGAATGATGCATCTCGTGGAAAGTGTGCATGAAGTTGTTAGTATAAACTTTCCAACTTTGTATTTTAGACTCTCAAATTAAAATATAAAAGAACGATCTAAGCGAGATCGAGGATTGAACTTGGTTCAGTGTCCTTAAGACAATATTCGTCCCGCATTGATGCTTACGGTTTAATAGCGATTAGTCTTCCAGGATACAATGGTTCTTTTTCTTGGGTAGCAGCACTTTACACCGTAGAAACTGGACGAAGCAATGTAGGTAGTCTCTCTCTTAGACTTAATGTTTGATGAATGAATTGAGTTTTGAATCATTTTTTCAAACCCTCATAGGACTATCCTTTTATAAGGTATGAAGAGACAAAATATAAAAAGACACATTGTTTGGAAGAGATACACCCTTTCGAACAGACACAAAGTTTAGATGGGAAACAACCTTTCCAATCGATTCGTTGCCATAGATTCGTTGTAATTGGACACACTTATTAGAAAATAATAAATAATAATAATTAATATTTCAAATATACATTCACTTATCCAACAGAAGTAACCCCAGGATAGGGCCACGGGGTTGGGTTGTCCTATCCAGAGCTAGTTTTGGTTATCCCTTGACCCTTATTGTGAGTCGATCCTGGAGGATCACCCGCGACTCGGACCTCTTGAGTCATGCTGAGCCTGGTGGTTGTCCCAAGCAGAGGGAGTTGTCCAAACCCGAAGTCTTGTATGGCTTACCGTGAAGTGTATATCGTACTCCGAGCTTCCGTAAGAGGGAACCCTGACGAATGTGTTATCCACCTTCTGATTTCGCCGCTCTCAATACGAGAAGTATTGTGCCATCCGTCCTATATGCCACTTTTGCTCACTTTTTAGCTACCTATCATCGTCGACAACTAACTGCCTTCGAGGAGCCAGTTTTCGTACTTTTGGATTTAAAAGTAAGATAAATGAAATTACATGATAAGATAAAATTGATGGATTGATTGAGGAATCATTTCTCATTTAAGCTTGTGGGTATTTATGACCCTTCGCTATTCTTTCCACTACCGAGTAGTAGTTAGACTATCTTTTATGATATCCTCCCTCCCCCTGTATACTTTTGTAGTACTTGCAGTACTTATATTAGTGTAGAATATGACATCTTTCTGCGACCATCTTCTTGACAATACGTTATATCATGATCGTTGTTCTTGGGAATAAAATCCATGACCAATCATGGGAATAATTAGGGCTGTGATGGTGTCCCATAGTACCCTTAGGCCTCGTTTGGTTCGCGGAGAGGAAAGAAAAGGAAAGGAAATCAATTTTTTGTTGATTTTCTTTTCTTTAAAAATTGTAATTTCTATCCTCTTTTTTTCCAGGTTTTGAAAAGGTCAAAAAAGTTGGAAGGGAAAGTGAATCCCTAGAGTGGAAAAGTAAATCCTTAGATGGATGGGGGGGAACCACTTTTCCCCCAATTTTTTCAGTTTTCTTTTGCAAACTTTTTTTTTGCATCCAAACATAGAAAAGGAATTACTTTTCTTTCTACTGCCATGATTCCGTGAACCAAACATGACCTTAAGTAAGCCCTTAAAGCTTCGTGAAGGCCTATTTCTTAAGGTCTAGGTCCACAAGCATTTTTGTTCCCACCACCCATAAATTTAAAATAGATGCAAACTTTAATTATTTAATTTTTTTATCACAATTAATTGCAATATCATAATAAGTAATTAATTAGTTGAATTAAATAGTTCTTTCTTTATTAGAATTTTTTGGGATTTTAAGTAAGGCCACCAATTAAGGGGTACAAATATAGGGCATATAGTAGACCCTTTCCTTGTATCATATCATAAATGATTCTTCCCTAAAAAAAGATAGGACCTTCCAAAGTTCTATTCAACAAGATCATTGGAGTGTTCAAATTATTAAAACTTGGCGTACGACTCCATAGTGTAGAGATCGGATCGTAACAAAAGGTTCATGAAAACTTCCTCTTTAATATTCTATATTAATTTATATAAATAGGTCTTTATATACAAATATGAGATATTACTCAAAAAGCCAAGGGTGTGTGTGAAAAACACAAGAAAGAGTACAAAACACTTTTCACTTTCAAGGAAGAAACAAAAATGATAAGACATTACAATAGTTATTTATTTAAATACAATTCCAGTTAATAATATGAGCTGGAGTAGCTCAGTTGGTTAGAGTGTGTGGCTGTTAACCACAAGGTTGAAGGTTCAAACCCTTCCTCTAGCGTTTTTCCAATTTTTATCATCAGTTATTATTTAAATTTTGATTCCTTTATATAACATAAACTATGTCTCTCTCTCTCTCTCTCTCTCTCTCTCTCTCTCTTTCTTTTACATGTATCATCAGTTATTATGCTTTTAATTTTGACTCTTTATAACATAAACTATGTCCTTCATTTTTTTCTCTCTTGTACATATATCATCAGTTATTATGCTTTTTAATTTTGACTCCTTTATTACATAAACTATGTCTTCTGTATAATGCTTTTGATTCTTTTATGTAGTTCATGGATATGGAATTCATTTAAAAAGCTCTCTTCTTTTAATATTTTTTTAGTTCATTTGTTTGTTTATGTAAGGCTGTTTTTTTAGGACTGCTTATTGAATGTTCTTTTTGTTCTGAAAGTGGTCCAAACTTATTTGGTAAGAAAAAATATCAGTTTATTTTTTGGAAATCTTTTTCCAGTAGCCTCGCATATATTGTCAAACTGTTTTCATTGTGAATTTTTTGAAAACATCAGCAATCTCAAACCAAGCCCAAGTCAAGCAATCACAAATATCAGCAATCATCTGTTGTCAAACTGGAGGTCGATCGGATAAGGTACTGGGTCGAGCCAAATCGATTCAACCAATTGATTCAACCGCTGAATTAATCTAGTTGGCATAATTTCATTCGCTTCTGGACAGTGATTTTTACAAAAATATTCATTTACAATCATTTTTAAAAGAAAAAAAACCAGTGGACCAATACAGACCCAGCCAAAAAGCTGCTACCGGTTCACGAATCAACCGGTTTAACCGACCTAAAATAAAATGCTTAGCAAGATAGCTTTTTTATTAAATACCCTTCCTCTCCTTCTAAATTTGACAGATTCAGTGCAACCATCCCTAAAACCCATGTTGACCAAACTAATTTTAGAGTTTGAAGAAATAACTCCAATTGCAACACATGACAAGTCTACTCACAACCATCAAATGTTGTCAAAATTAAAAAAAGGATTTTTCGACTTTCATGAATTTGTACCTAGATTAGTCTAGTTCTGATGTTTCTATCCTGCTTGGATTTGAAATTTCGAGGACGAAATTTTTCTAAGGAGGGTAGAGATGTCACTCCTCGTTCCCAGAATGCATATTTTAATACGTGTACGGCTTGAATGTATTTATTTAATATTTATCCTGCATTTGTTTGTAGTTAATTCTTTAATTTTACGCTAATTATTTTTCTGTATTTTATTTTCTGCTTTTGCTTTGCTCTTGGGTTCGGCTTGGGTTGGTTTATTTTCGAATTTTGGTGGTTCACCATGAACCCGACCAATCCCCTACCTACCATCATTCCATTTAAAGCCCCAACCCCTTTCTCTCTCTTCATTACTTCTTATTCTGATTACTCTTCTTCTTCCTCATAACACTCTCCACCTACCAAGAGCTTAGGAAAGTACATCTTGCTCCACATGAGAACCCATATTTTTATGGTTCATTTATCTTCCTCTCGTGATCCTAAGATAGTTTAGAACTTGGCATTTTACATTTTGAAGTTTCATTTTTAGTAGATCTAGAAATTGCCATTTTCGAATTTTGTGGGTTTTGATCTATCAAACTTCCTTATTTTCAAGTTTCGTTCGTTCCAGATTGTGAGATTTGTGTTATACGCCATTCTGACCTATGGAATCCCATTTTGGGCTTAGATTGAAAGTTTCATAGGAATTGGAGTTCTGGAAATTCTTACGCCCACGTTATACGTGCTCGCGTAATATCAAGCTCTACGCCCACGGTCATTCGTGTCAGTGTGAATTCGGATTACGCAAGTCTACTCGGGCTTGGCGTATTCTTTATGTGTAGAAGTTTTACGCGTAACGTTATTTTTACGCATACTCATTCATTCGTAACTCTTTACGCGTACAAGTTTTACGCGTAACGTTATTTTTATGCATACCCATTTACGTGTAACGTCATTCTTTACGCGTACAAGTTCACGCGTAACGATTATTTTGTTTACGCGTACAAGTTTATGTGTAACATCATTTCTTTTACGCGTATTGATTCACGCGTAACAGCATACAAGATCCATGCGTAAACTCTGACTTTTTTACGCGTACAAGATTCATGCATAAACCTTGACTCTTTATGCGTACGAGTTTTTACGCGTAACGTTATTCTTTACGCGTACTCCTCTGGATTGGCGTAAGACGAGTTTTTACGCGTAACTTATTTCCTTTATTGAGCGTACTCCTTTACGCGTAAGCTTTATTCCTTCATGCGTAAACTTCTCTCACGCGTAAATTTCTTTTATGCGTATTTTATTGGGCGTACTCTTCCGGCTTGGCGTAATTCATCGAGCGTACTCCTTGGGCGTTCATGGCATCCCTTACTATATCCTTACGCCTTTTTGACATGAACTCGATATAATCATGATATGCTAATATTATAATACTTATTGTGGTGTGGAATGTACCCTGTGTCCCGATTGGTTTATGGATACCCAGTATGATTGGAATTTAACCCTGAGAGTTATAGACTCGACCATACTAAATACTAGTATGACTTTCATGCCTTGGCACGAATTGACATTGATTGTTACCTTGACTAAATGATTGATCATGCGTTCCTAGTTGGAACTAAAGAGACTGGCAGTCGTCTTACTGAAACTGAATGAGACACATTCATATTAACTATGAACCATTGCAATCGACTAGCCAATCCTGAACATTGGCATATGGATACATTCAGACTTCAACTTATTTTCTACAAAAGCAACATGTGTACCTTACAGTTAAGGCATAATTATTCCGTGGCTAGGTTTGATTGTTGTATTACGCTATATAAGACCTACATCCTAACCGCACGGGCATCATTGTAGAGTTGTGCATATCGTACTTTGTACGAAAGTACTCATTCTGAATGACCATGATTCACGGCATGGGATTTCAATTTACATAGGGACTACTAAGTTAAATAAAATAATGATTGCATGAAGAGAATGGATTCCCGAGTTCTTATATGGCAGCCATCCTTTGGACAATTAGTGCCCCGACATGCCGGCTGGTTCCCACAGATACTACAAATCTGCCACACGGGCAGGGAGCAGTATTTGCTTATATTTATTTACTGTATACTGATGACAGGCGTCCCGCTGGGCCTCGTCTAATTCATGACTAGTGCAACTGATTATTGGCTAGACTAGCCTTGCTTGCACATTGTAAGAACCGAAGAATCCCTTATTGCATATTTCCAGGGTAACTTGGAACTTACAGTTAGCAAGCCGTAGTAGTTGTATTGCCGATTAAATTGATTTGTTTGTGTACTGTACTTACTTCGTTCACTAACTGAGATGATCAGAATGTCAGGACATGACGGGTCAACTTCTGTCCTTGTTTGGTTAGGAAGTTGGTTTGAAGTGTCGTGATGTTGTGTGAACCACAGTAGCAAGCGGAGACTTATTTATCAAATTCTTACTCTTACCACTGGTTTTAATTCTCATGTCGTGTATCTTTGTGGTACTTGCTATTAGAGGTCTAACCTCTCTGGTTTTGCATGGCCAGATTTAGAGCCAGTTCCCGAGGACTCAGCTTACTTCTACCTCCAAGATGGTCAATACTAGAGGGATGATCGCAGGGGGACACGAGTGGGTACTTTACTTTCCTGCTCGTTTTGCTACTTACTTTACATTTTGCCACTTGATACCGACATATTAGTCGAACTGTCTTGCACTTACCTTTACATAATTGTAACTAAGTCAGACAGCAGCTGATAACAATTGTGTATACCTTCCTATATCATCTGGCTATATTTTGTACAGCCAGAACTCAAGAACATTTTTACTGAGCGTTCGGGACACCTTACTGTTTTTTCTTACATGTTCTCTATTATTGCTTCTTGTTTGAATGATTGAGACAATAGATGTCAAGTAACCCTAGTGAGACTTTCATGTAGTATGCACCCCTCATCTTTTAGACAGCATTAATCGTATTATACGGTATTCATCTTCCCGTAATACGTAGCTGGCTGAGTCACTCCCCTGCTCTCCGGTATTCTGGTTCTGGGGCGTGACAAGGTTTTAGTGGTGGCTCATGCAGGTATGATTTCAGACTTGTGGGGTATTTTAATTTACAGGATGTCTCAATCATACATGTTTCCCCTGGATCTCAAGATTCGTTACTCTCGACCCTAGTTTGACATTCTGGTATCCTTTGACTTTATTGATCTTTCTCGTCCGGTCGTTTGATTGTTCTCTTGTCCCTTTTCTTAGGGGCACCTCGAACGCATCTGACAGAGCTGGACAGCAACAACAAGGGCAACATGAACAACCTGACCATGTTGGTCAGTAACAAAGGCCAGTATTGCCTCAAGAGAACATCCAAGAAGAGGTGATAGTGGAACCAACAACTAGACCACAGTATCCGGAGGTTCCAACACCACCAACAGTTCCGTCTACCCCTATGGCAGTAGACACACCAGCCCTTTTGGAAATTATAAGAGGGATGATGGCTACTCAGCAACATCAGATGTTGGCTCAGCAACACATGCACACTCAGCTGCAAGAGCAGAATGTATTGCTCAACCAAGGATTGCAAACGGCTTTGGAAAGAGGGGTGAGGACAGATTCAGGGGCATCGACCAGATTTTGCAAGTACAACCCCCGTCGTTTCGAGGGCACGGAAGATGCCATTTCAGCAGATGCATGGGTTGAGGACATCGAGGCTATTCTGACAGCGACTAAGGTACTGACAGAAGAACGTGTGGATCTAGTGAAGCTATTACTTCAGGACCTCGCACGTGATTGGTGGGAATCAGAAGAAGTGGGCACCAGACGTCCTGTTGCTTGGGACGATTTTACTGCAAGATTCAAGACGAAGTACTATGGAGTTGTGGTGCAGTTTGAGCTACAACAGAAGTTTATCAACCTCAAGCAGGCTGGCAAGACAGTGGATGCTTATGCAGCAGAGTTCTACAGGCTGAGTAGGTTTGCCCCGGAGATGGTAGCAACGCAGAGCCAGAGGGCTATGAGATTTCAGCAAGGGTTCTATATTGAACTCTTGCAATTGATAGAGGGACACAACTACCAGACCTTCGATGAGGTATTAACGGCAACCTGGACGCATGAGATCACAATACAGAGGATCACATCAAGGACTGGAGGTCAGAAGAGATCTCACAATCGGATTGAAGGAGGAGGGGGAGTAGCGCCCGAATAACATCACTATCTCCTGGCATTCGTATTCACGATGTGGCGATGTGAGGGCCAGCACCACCAAGACAGCAGTAGCAGCAGCAGATGAAGAACCAGCAATCCCCAGTGGACTACACCTATTGTGGAAAGGCAGGGCACACTAGAGACGTGTGTCGGGCATTGAACGGACGGTGTTTGGTATGTGGAAGTCCAGATCATCGGGTTTCCACCTGTCCCATGAGTTCGAGGTCAGGAGGACTAGTGCAACAATTCCATGTGCTGCCAACACCAGGGGCAGGCCAGTATCAAGGACCAGCGGTAGCAGTGAGGCGCTGGCATAACGCCCGTTCATGTCACAAGCTCAGATGTTTCGGCAGCAGGGACCGTCGATGCAGCAGCAACAACAAAGACCACCCCAGCATTACCAAGGCAGGGGTCAGCAGCAACACCAGGCTAGGCCATAACATGGGAACCAACAAGGAGGTCGAGGGCAGGCATTCAATCTGTCCTTGGAAGAGGCATTGGCATCGGGAGATGTTGTGGTAGGTAACATTCTCGTTGCCTCATATCCTGTAGTAGCATTGTTTGATTCGGGAGCATCACACTCATTTACATCTGCACAATTTGCGATACGACTAGGAATAAAATTCGAGACATTGCCAGGGAGGTCGAATATACTCACTGGTAATGGGCTCGTAGGAATTAGTAGGATTATTCTAGAGTGTAAAGTTGTAGTTTGTGGGCGTTCCTTACCCGCCAGATTAATAGAATTTCCTGTTAGAAATTTTGATGTTATCTTCGGCATGGACTGGCTGAAAGACATTCATACGACAATAGATTGTCGTAGAGGGAGTGTATCTTTTAATATTCCAGGCATGAAGCGGTTTACCTTAGTCAGATCAGAGACATACCAGCATAAACAAGGAGTAGTGATGGTAATGGAAGAAGTTCAAGTTTCGAAGATAGTTGAAGAGTTTCTAGATGTATTTTCCGAACACTACAACAAAAAATACCTTTTAATGACGGCTAAAAAGTATCATTAATTGCAAACCATGACACTTTTTTTCTCAGTCCAAGTGTTATGAAATCGGGTGTTATAAATGTTTTTAAACGTATTATAGATAATTCATCCAAAATCGTCATTAATAGGTTGAATTTCTGCTACATTTTATTTTCAAAGCGTTATGGATAGTTATGAAAAACCGATGTATATGGTCGTTGTATCACATTTATAACGCTCTATACTGCATGATATTCCAAACGCTGCTCAATTCAATTCGAAAACAACCACTTTGAACCATATTCACAACAAAGCATTGAAATATAATATAAAGTACCATTCTCCATTTTATTGTCTCAAAATAGAGTATTTTAGCTACCATTCTACATTTCTCCATTTCATTATATACATCTTCTCAAAAAATATAGAGTATCCAATATAGAGTACACTTTAGCTACATCAAAACTATCGATATCAAAAATCTCACAGATACTGTAGCGAAGAAGCACACTTATAACGCTTCAACTTGGTCACATGAAGACTGTCCATAGCACATGTACGTATAGCAAAATCCTGAAAAAGAAAGCAAAACCTTCACTTTTAGAGTCTGTCAATTTTAGAGTCTGTGATTTATATCCCAGAACAAGTATAGGAAGGAGAACCTAAGCAACAATTTATACAAGAAACCCAAACCAACAATGCATGCATCACAAATAATTCCAACAGCAGCTAGGTAATCCGAAACCGAAAATGATCCAACAGCAAGTAAAGAACCGAACATGATCTAAAGATCATTTCCGCTTCACAAACAAAGACAATCGTAGGATCCTTAAGCCAAAATCAAACCCAACACGTATCAATCGATCGAAACCCTTTTTTTGTAGGGATCGAGATCCAACAACATCATCGACAAAAAAATAAATCCAGAAACTGAAATCAATCAAGATTTTAGAATTTATACCCCAGAATTTGGTGTCGGAATCCGAAGGGAGCCTTCGGACTCGGCTCGCAGGCACGCACAGCACCTCGCCGGGTCGCAACTGCAACTGTGGAGAGGCTACATCATCGATACGAAGGTATCCTCACATCCGTGTCCAGTATCGACTCGTACAAACACGAGCGTATCTGCACCCAGAATGAACAACCCAACAGTACCAACATACAAACTACGACCAACGACAAGAAACACAAATGAGATATATAAGATGTCTCAGATAAGGATCAATCATCATCGGTTGTACTAGCGTGCCATAACACGTATATGACACGTCCCGACACGGAGCCAGTATATCCGATACGATCTACAACGCTTTGGTTCATTTGGTCGAACGACCATCACCAAGAGTATCAGAGTACTCTAATAAAAACTAAAACCGACAAATAAAGTAAAACATCCAGGCATGGCATAGTGGACGTAGTCCCAAAATCAACGACGCATGCATGATAATGGAGATATCAATCCCGAAATAGAAATACTCCCAACTAATATATACTCGCATGTGATTTATATCGAAAAGCTCCCAACAAAAATACCCACAGTACCAAGTTAAACCCATCATGCGTAATAGATACCCAACCAACAATTTTAATCCAAATAGCAAAACATCTCCTATAACAAAAAAATCTTTCCCAACCCAATATGTATAATAAGGAAAACCTAAACCAACATCCCACAGCAAGTATAGGAAGGAGAACCCAAGCAAAAATTTATACAAGAAATCCAAACCAACAATACATGCATCATAAATAATTCCAACAGCAGCTAGGTAACCCAAAACCGAAAATGATCCAACAGCAAGTAAAGAACCGAACATAATCTAAAGATCATTCGCGCTTCACAAACAAAGACAATCGTCGGATCGTCAAGCCAAAATCGAACCCAACACGTATCAGTCGATCGAAACCCTTTTTATGTAGGGATCGAGATCCAACAACATCATCGACAAACAAAATAAACCCAGAAATTGAAATCAATCAAGAGTTTAGAATTTATACCCCAGAATTTAGTGTCAGAATCTGAAGGGAGGCTTCAGACTCGGCTCGCAGGCACGCACAGCACCTCGTCGGGTCACGGCTGTGACTGTGGAGAGGCTTCGGACTCGGCTCCCCAAATACAATTACACTCTCTTGAACAAGAACAAACAGAAAAAAAAAATCAAAGAACCCAAGCATTTGGTACTTACAATTATTTTATCGAACATGAAGCGCACATAGAACAATTTCCAACAAAAAAATTTTAGGGAAAAAATCCAAATAAAAATCACTCACTTAATCAAGAGAAGTCAATGATGATGCAGCCCTTTTCGGATCATCGCCGACGTGGACGGAGACGTCGGGAAACCCTAAAAGAACCCTAATTTTGGAGAGATGGATGCATGTATGGTTGTCAAAAATTAAAAGATTTTACTAAAATCATGTTGAGGCAGAATTTAGGGCATAAAATAAGCAATAATCGAGATTTTAGGACAAAACGGTGGTGAAGGCTACGCCGGTGACAACCTTCCCTCTGTGGTGGAGTCTGTAACCGAGGGAGCCGAGGAACGGGCTGAGGGAAGTTGGGGAGCGGGGAGCGGGCTGAGGGGAGTTGAGGAGTGGGGAGTGGGCTGAGGGGAGTTGGGGAGCGGGAGGAGAAGGAGAAGGAGAAAGAGAGAGGGTTTAGAATTTTTCTTAAGTACGGAAGAATTGCGGGGGAATCGAGGTTTCGACTTAAATTTTTGTGCTTTTTTTATAACGCTCGTATCACTGGAGCACAATCAATAACGTTTTTAATATAAACCGTCATAGATTCTAGTCTTGCTGAACTTTGATGACGCTTTCACATCGGCCGTCATGAAAACTACTTATCTAGCATCATTAATAGATCTTTTTGTTGTAGTGGAAGAACTTCTAGGTCTACCACCGGTTAGGGATATTGAGTTCAGTATAGAATTGGCACCTGGAACTAAACCGATATCAGATCGAGTTTACAGAATGGCAGATTCAGAGCAGGTCAAGGTGTATCAACACATAGAGGAACTGAAGGAGAGGAAGTTCATTCGAGTTAGCGAATCACCTTGGACAGCACCAGTGGTACTTGTAGGAAAGAAGGATGGGTCATCAAGACTGTGTATTGACTACAGAAAGCTCAACGCGGCAACAGTAAAGAATAAGTACCTACTACCAAGGACCGACGACTTGTTTGATCAGTTGAGCAGAGCAAGGGTTTTCTCCAAGATAGATCTTCGATCAGGGTATCATCAAGTGAGAGTTCGGAAAGAGGATATTCCCAAGACGGCATTCAGGTCCAAGTACGGGCACTATGAATTCTTAATAATGTCGTTTGGTTTGACCAATGCTCCAGCAATATTTACGGATTTGATGAACCACATCTTTATGCTGTACTTAGATCAATTTGTCGTTGTGTTCCTCGATGACATTTTCGTATACTCAGCTTGTGAAGAAGAGCATGAAGATCACCTCAAGAAAGTGTTGCAGGTTCTGAGAGAGAACCAGTTGTATGCCAAGCTCAGCAAGTATGAGTTTTGGATGGATCATATTTTATTCTTGGGGCACATCATATCAGGAGCTGGAGTAGTAGTGGATTCCAAGAAGATAAAAGTAGTAGCGAGTTGGCCAATACCTAAGACCGTAGCAGATGTGTGTAGTTTCTTGGGATTGGCAGGATATTACAGAAGATTCATATCAGACTTTGCAAGACTCTCAGCACCCATGACCCGCTTAACACGGAAGGATGTGCCATTCATTTGGTCGGCATAGTGCCAGGCATCATTTGAGAATTTGAAGCAGAAGTTGATCACGGCACCTATTCTTACATTACCAGTTGGACCCGAAGGTTTTACTGTATATTGTGACGCGTCAGGAAAGGGACTCGGATGTGTCCTAATGCAACATGGGAAGGTGATAGCATATACATCCAGGCAACTTCGAGACCACGAGAAGAATTATCCGACTCATGACTTGGAGTTGGCAGCAGTAGTATTTTCTTTGAACTATGGAGGCATTACATGTACGGTGATCGAGTGGACATGTACATAGACGACAAAAGTCTGAAGTACATCTTTACTCAGAAGGAATTGAACATAAGGCAGAGAAGGTGGTTAGAGTTGATCAAGGATTACGACGTAGAGCTTCAGTATCATCCAGGCAAGGCTAATGTGGTAGCAGACGCTCTCAGTAGGAGAGGCGGTGCATTTATGTTGACATCACAAAAACATATTTTAGAAGATCTTCAGGAGATGGGCATCGAGGTTATACTTCCTAGCGATGTAGGAATTCTGGCAGGTCTACGAGTTCAATCCGACTTGGTAGACAGGATCAAGGCAGCCCAGGCACGGGACCCAAGGATTCAGAAGCTTAGGACAGAATGTGAGTCAGGACTCAGAAAGGAGATAAAAATTTACGAAGATGGTACATTTAGATTTGGATCACGTCTATGTGTGCCAAGTGGAGATATCAGACAGGAGGTTATGGCAGAAGCCCACAGTTTTTAATATTCTATACACCCTGGAGGAACTAAAATGTAGAAAGATATCAAGCAGCACTTCTGGTGGAACGGAATGAAGAGGGAGATAGCTAGATTCGTTTCTCTTTACTTGATATGTCAGCAAGTGAAGACAGAACAACAGAGGCCAGCTGGATTATTATAACCGCTTTCTATCCCGGAATAGAAGTGGGAACATATCACCATGGACTTTATGATCGGTTTACCGAGATCACCAAGTGGTAAGGATGCTATTTGGGTAATAGTGGATCGGCTTACGAAGGTGGCACATTATTTTCCTTTTAGAGTAGGGCAATCTACAAAAAAGTTAAAAGAATTGTATATGCAGCAGATAGTCAGGCAGCATGGGGTCCCTGTCAGTATTGTGTCAGATAGATGTAGGACCGTTGAGCACCTCTAGAGGGGGGTGAATAGAGTGTGTGCGTGTGCAGCGGAAAATAATCACCAATTAAAAAATATTAAGCAGTTATATATTATGGCATATAAAAGACGGTAAATAAATTACGGTAAAGTAAGAGTAAAGAATTCAAACTCAGTGACACAGCGATGTATACTGGTATCCCTCTGAGAGGACTAATCCAGTCTCGAGTACTCTTGCTCGATGTTAATCCACTATGACACAAGCTTTAACTGAGTGCTTGCAACTCTTACAACACCATGCTTGGTGACAAGTGCACGACCGACTTCACAACACCGTGCTTGGTGACGAGCGCACGACCGGCTCCAGAAGGCAATTGGAAAACTGGAACGTTTTTTGAATACAACCTCCGATACAACTCTTCAACACCAAACTCTAGATTAAACAGAAACTGTACTGGCTTGGCTAAGAGTCGTAAAGGCTTAGATATGAAAGTAAAAGCTCAGAACACTTTAGATAGAGAAGAGAAGAGATGAAATTGGATTGTTGAAATGAATGGTAATCTTAACTCTATTTATAGTATTTTTGGGGAACCGAACTCGGGCAGAGTTCGGACAGAGTTCGGATGCTAGGATTTCGCATACGAATGTTGCATGCAGATTTGGAGGCAACAAATATTCAAATAACCCAGACCGAACTCGGGCCGAACTCGGACCGAACTCGGACCGAACTCGGACCAAACTCGGTCAGAGTTCTGACAGAGTTCTGCTGGTTCAGAACAGTAAGAAATAAACCAAATTTGCATAGGTTTTGGGCTTTTTAGAATTGTGGATTTTTGGGATACGTAGGTAGGCTTATTTTTGTTTGTGGACTGAGAAAAACCTAAGCCAGTACCGATCCGATCAATATCATATTTTTCCTAGACTCAATAAAAGGGAAAAATACAGAATAAATATGAAAACTAATAGCCCTTTAGATGACGTCTTTTTTCTGACATTGAAGACGTATTTTTCCTTGACGACAATCGTCCAAAGATAAACAGATCTGAAAATCTGAATACCTTTCGGGGGCTTCGCCCCCGAACCCCTGACGGGGGGCGCTGCCCCCTCGACCCCTGTCCACTGACCGGGCAGCGAAACTCCCGATACGAGGCCCCGAATAGGTAGTTGGGCAGTTCAGAGAAAACTCCTTGTATAACGCCGTCTTTGGCCCATTAATAATTCTTTGTTGCATATGTCCTGCTTGTCTGCAAGTACATGTTAGACGAACAAAACAGTATGATACAGTATGATATAATCATAACAATATGATATAGAACATTTAGGACAATGCTAAGTTTAAGTAGCATGAATATTAGTGACATCACTAGTTAAACTTAATTGATTAGCCATATTCAAAAACATGATATAATCATTGGGCTAACAATAGAGATACCCATTTTACGTCACATTTTTGGAAGAGTTTACATCATAGTCTAGGTACCAAGTTAAGATTTAGTACGGCTTACCATCCACAGACGGACGGGCAATCAGAAAGAACAATTCAGACTTTATAAGATATGTTACGAGCTTGCACCCTAGATTTTGGAGGATCTTGGGAGAGTCACCTGTACTTAGTCAAATTTTCGTACAACAACAGTTACCAAACAAGTATCCAGATGGCTCCATTCGAAGCACTATACGGTAAGAAGTATAGGTCGCCACTGGCATGGAATGATATCTGGGAGAGGAAGATGTTAGGCCCAGAGATGATTGTTCAGACGGTTGAAGTGGTTAAGGGGATTAGGGAGCGACTTTGAGTTGCGCAAGATCGGCATCGTCATTGGGCAGAACAGCATCGTAGGTCGCTAGAATTTTCTATTAGGGACCACGTGTTCTTGCGGATCTCACCTACTCGTGGGGTCATTAGATTTAGCGTTCGCGGGAAGTTGAGTCCGCGATACGTAGGCCCATTTGCTATCCTTGATGGGGTAGGCGATGTTGCTTATCGTTTATCCTTTCCACCTTCGTTACGAGAGGTGCATGATGTGTTTCATGTATCTCAGTTGCATAGGTATGTATCGGACCCAAGCCATATCCTCGATCATTCTGAGCTGGTTGTTGGTACCAACCTGTCTTACGAGGAACAGTCGGTGTCCATTTTGGACCGAAGGAAGAAGATACTCAAGAACCGAACAATTAGCATTGCCCGTGTTGTTTGGGGTCATCACTCCTTAGGAGAGTCAACGTGGGAACATGAGGATGATATCTGATCATGGTATCCGCACCTATTTGGCTCACAAGGTATATTTCTTTTCGTGTACCTTGATTGTCTTGATTCCTCATGCTTATCACCCTATGAGTAGAAATTGCTTGATGTCATAGATTGATAAATATAGATATATTACTTGCTAATTGCTATTGTAAAATGACTGCTTGCTCGCTAAAATTGCTTCTACTTGGATTAGTCTAGCTCTGATGTTTCTATCCTGCTTGGATTTGAAATTTCGATGACGAAATTTTTCTATGGAGGGTAGAGATGTCACTCCCCGTTACCAGAATGCATATTTTAATACGTGTACGGCTTGAATGTATTTATTTAATATTTATCATACATTTGTTTGTAGTTAATTCTTTAATTTCACGTTAATTATTTTTCTGTATTTTATTTTTTGCTTTTGCTTTGCTCTTGGGTTCGGCTTGGGTTGGTTTATTTTCGGATTTTGGTGGTTCACCATGAACTCGACCAATCCTCTACATACCATTATTCCATTTAAAGCCCCAACCCCTTTCTCTCTCTTCATTACTTCTTATTCTCATTACTCTTCTTCTTCCTCATAACTCTCTCCAGCTACCAAGAGCTTAGGCAAGTACATCTTGCTCCACATGAGAACCCATATTTTTATGGTTCATTTATCTTTCTCTCGTGATCCTAAGATAGTTTAGAACTTGGCATTTTGCATTTTTAAAGTTTCATTTTTAGTAGATCTAGAAATTGCCATTTTTGGAATTTGTGGGTTTTGATCTATCAAACTTCCTTATTTTCAAGTTTCGTTCGTTCCAGATTGTGAGATTTGTGTTATACGTCATTCTGACCTATGGAATCCCATTTTGGGCTTAGATTGAAAGTTTCATAGGAATTGGAGTTCTGGAAATTCTTACGCCTACGTTATACGTGCTTGCGTAATATCAAGCTTTATGTCCACGATCATTCGTGTCAGCGTGAATTCGGATTACGCAAGTCTACTCGGGCTTGGCGTATTCTTTATGCGTACAAGTTTTACGTGTAACTTTATTTTTACGCATACTTATTCAAGCGTAACTCTTTACGCGTACAAGTTTTACGCGTAACGTTATTTTTACGCATACCCATTTACGCGTAACGTCATTCTTTACGCGTACAAGTTCACGCGTAACGATTATTTTGTTTACGCATACAAGTTTATGCGTAACATAGTTTCCTTTACGCGTATTGATCCACGCGTAACAGAATACAAAATCCATGCGTAAACTCTGACTTTTTTACGCGTACAAGATTCATGCGTAAGCCTTGACTCTTTACGCGTACGAGTTTTTACGCGTAACGTTATTCTTTACGCGTACTCCTCTGGCTTGGCGTAAGACAAGTTTTTACGTGCAACTTTATTCCTTTATTGAGCGTGCTCCTTTACGCGTAAGCTTTGTTCCTTCATGCATAAACTTCCCTCACGCGTAAATTTCCTTTACGCGTATTTCATTGGGCGTACTCTTCTGGCTTGGTGTAATTCATCGAGCGTACTCCTTGGGCGTACATGGCATCCCTTACTATATCCTTATGCCTTTTTGACATAAACTCGATATAATCATGATATGCTAATATTTTAATACTTATTGTGGTGTGGAATGTGCCCTGTGTTCCGATTGGTTTATGGATACCCAGTATGACTGAAATTTAACCCTGAGAGTTATAGACTCGACCATACTAAATACTAGTTTGACTTTCATGCCTTGGCACGAATTGACATTGATTGTTACCTTGACTAAATGATTGATCATGCGTTTCTAGTTGGAACTAAAGAGACTGGCTAGTCGTCTTACTGAAACTGAATGAGACACGTTCATATTAACTATGAACCTTTGCAATCGACTAGCCGATCCCGAACGTTGGCATATGGATACGTGCAGACTTTAACTTATTTTTTATAAAAATAGCATGTGTACCTTACAGTCAAGGTATGATTATTCCGTAGCTAGGTTTGATTGTTGCATTACGCTATGTAAGACCTACAACCTAACCGCACAGGCATCGTTGTAGAGTTGTGCATATCGTACTTTGTACGAAAGTACTCATTCTGAATGACCATGATCTACGGCATGGGATTTCAATTAACATAGGGACTACTAAGTTGAATAAAATATCGATTGCATGGAGAGAATGGATTCCCGAGTTCTTATATGGCAGCCATCCTTGGGACAATTAGTGCCCCGATATGCCGGCTGGTTCCCACAGATACTGCAAATCTGCCACACGTGTAGCATTTGGGTTCATAGAATTTATCTTCTATTTTGGAGATTTTTTTTTATTATTTTATTTTAGTTAGAAATTAATTTTAATAATTATGAATTGATTTGAGATCACAAGGGTGAGTACCTAATCCTATAGTATAGTAAAACTAGGACATATATGGTCTCCAGTGTCCCCAGACAGCCCCTAAAGTATTATTTTATTATTTTAGAATTTCTTGAATTTTTAGGAGATTTTTAGATAAATTTATATACGATTTCATTATTTTTCTTAAGCTTCTAGGAATTTCTGTGAAGGCACCCGAGAGCATTTTGAGGCCAAAGAATTTATTTGGGCTCTAGAACCCTTAAAATATTTTTTAGATTTTTCTAGGAATTTTTAGGAATTTTTTGGGATTTATTTAGAATTTTTAGGATTTTTCTTGATTTTTATTTAATTTTTTTGTAATTAAAAATCTATTTTATATATATATATATATATATATATACACAGTCAACCGCTCATCCGCAGGGGGGGTCCACCCGTCAGCCGCTGAAGCGGGAAGGGGCAGACCCACGTGGCAGTGAGGGGGGCGGGTGCGGCTCGGTCTCCGAGCAGTAGTAATAATCTGAGTCAAGCTCGGAGCCGCATCCAAGCCGCGTGGGCTGTGGGCCTTAGGATCTTGGCGGGGACCACAGGATGGTGACATGTGTCACCTTAGCAGCCGACTTCGTCGCATCCACCGACTCCCTATCCCTATATATATTAATATATGTTTAGGTTTTCAAAAACCCTATATTATTTTTAGCAGCTTTTTGTGGGATAGTTCGGTAGAGTTCTTCGACTTCGCGGAGGGATTGCCGTTGATATAGATGTTCTTTTTGTGCGCCGTTTTTTTTTTAGAAGCGTATTGAGGTTAGGTTTCTGAATATAGAAGTTATTTTCTGGTATTTTGATCTCGAATTTCTGAATAATTATTTGAGTGTCGGTTGTCCAAAAATCAACACGTTGTACGGTTTTCGAGATTTCGAGTGATCTCGAACTCCGTTTCGTGATTCGTTTGAAATTTTGGAAAGCTGACACCGAGCTCTACAACATATAAATTTTCCAGAAATTCAGAGTTTTATTTAGTATTTTATTTTGTTCTTAGAAGTCAGATTTGGTCAACGGTTCATCGATTTGGTCATGGTTAGCCATAATGGCGATAACTTTTGACCAAATCGTGATTTTGCATGTCACGACCCGCACCCGCTTTTTGGATAAGAAACGTGTCCAAGCCCAGCCTACGTCGCAGTGTCGATGGTAGTACGCTGTCTATACTCAAGTCACGGCAATCTAGAATCACGGGAAAACTATATCTGATCCACAGAATAATCAAGACACAAACAAGATCAATGAATATCCGTAAAACTAAGCAATAATGAATATAAACTGAATGTATCCAAAATCAAGGTCACGTCAGGTGGACACAAATCCCCTACCATAGACGGAAAATAGAGGAATACAAGAAATGAACCAACTGAGTACAACCTGCTAACCAAGTAACCTCAACTGCAAAGCTCCGTGATCTGAAGCTATCTCAAATCCACTCGTCTGCTCCTGACTCAAACTCGGCTAACCTGAAGAGATCATCAGGTCCTCAGAGGACTAGTAAGATACATAAAACGAGCCTTTCTAACAGTTTATTATGCATGGAGGAAAATACAGAATAAGCAATTTAAACTGAGCAATGAATAAAGCACGAAACTATACACTGTCTACACGAAAATGAACTGCGGAACAAGGACTAGAAAACTCATGTCAAAATGTCAACGGATAACCGAAACGAATACTCAAACCCTCGTCCCTAGCGTGGACTCGTAGGTTTGAACTACTAATCCTCGTCCCTAGTGTGGACTCGCAGGCGTAAACCCTATACTACTAACCCTCGTCCCTAGTGTGGACTCGCAGGTTAGCATCTACTACTAACCCTCGTCCCTAGTGTGGACTCGCAGGTGTGAACTATATACTACTAACCATCGTCCCTATCGTGGACTCGCAGGTTAGCTTCAAGGTTCAAGACACGGAGGAAAAAAGCAGTTCGATTCACGACTCATGACACGACTCGATCAAGGCTCAATGAATACGTCCAATAAGATACAAGGCTAACAGTGAACACTGTCTATATAGAAATGATACAAGTATAAAAATAGGATATGAAAGATACATGGCAACAATATGATGAAAACTGGATAATAATAAATGACAGTGCATGTAAATAAAGCTGTGAATAAAGGCAAAGTATACTTGCCTTAGGTCCTGAGCTGCTGGCACGGGTCAAAATCCGTGTCAATGTCCAAGTATCCTGTTTATGAATTAAGTCTAAATCAACATATGAACTAAACAAGATAAAGCTGTTTGAATCATTGTTAAGTACTACTTATATTACCAAGTGTCCTTTAGTGGCTCGGATGGTCTCTAATCTTAGATTTCTACATGGTCTTTCTATACTTGTTACATGTGTTTCCTGCCTCCTTAACTAAACCCACATGAGTACTGCCCCTAGCCTCTAGTGTTGGACACAACCTTATGGCATGGGGAATAACCATAGGGTATTACATTAGTAATGTGTATATCCACATATCCTCTATCGAACTGTTGCCACACTGACCTACTTTCAATCCTTTACTGTTACTCCTAAGGTACAGGAATGTTGGCACATTGTACTGCCACCCATCTCTATTATTGGTGTTACCTGCCCTTGGATATTCTAAGGTTTCCTGGTGGAGTTCCTAACTACAGGACCTGCTATACGGGTATACACACTATCCTATGGATACAGCTTGCTTCTGGACAAGAGAGTTTTCTCTTGAACCAAGCTACAAAAATATACCAATTCTGGCACTTAATTCCTGGGTTTGATCTATAGGTCAATGCTTCCATTAGGCAATTGATACTCTATCATAAATTACAAAATCAAGCCCTTAACCAGCTGATCTCATCTCCTGCCAAGTGTAGTCTATTGCTCTACCACTGAGCTATGAACCCAACACTCTATTACCAAAATCAGCAGGACAAACACTTTAGCCTTATTAATAGGCCCAAAGACTTCTACATTCAAGTAATACTCAATTTCTCTATTCCTCAACATATCCAACTGAAACCCATCACTGATCCAATACTTAACAGGTCACTTATTATCCAAACTACTCATTCAACTCATACCTCTGATACATAGACACTATTATCTACCAAGGCCAAACGAAGGCATCATCCATGCTAGCCAACTGTCCTATATCAATATTTGGCACAGAACCCATTCTCTGGACATAGAACTCTCTGCACCTACTATCTTATCCAAAGAACTCCCCCAATCGATAAAAAAACCCAAAGCACACACATGAGTATCAACAAAAACTCCAAATCACACCTGTGTCCAATACAGGTTCTCCTGATGGTGCCACAACTCTAATACAGAGAAATCATAAGAGAAGTATCTGAGTGCAATGCAAGGGTAATGTATATGCTATAAGTGAAAAGAGTACAGTGGGTTCCTTTTTCAGGATTTACTTAGGTGGCACCCCCAAGTTACAGTTTACCCATTTGAAATCTTAGCATACATACCCACACTCATTTGCTTACATGCTCTGGTACCCACATAGGTCCTAAACTGAACCAAGTACTCATCTAACCATGCTTTGGTAAAGGTAATGCAGTACATATATCAAGACAGGATATATGACAAACCAATAGTGCAGGGACTAAGCATTTGTTGTTCAGATCATGCACAGGGCTGAATAAAAGGAAGGGACTATGGATTGTTTAATATAATGTGGTCATTACCACCTGCAGATATCTTCATGAAAATATATGGTATACCTGTACACCAAGGACCAATACCCAGATCCCCCAGTTGTCCTGTCATCTGTGGCTTCCCAATTTCCTGACACGCTATGGTATCATGCACACGCCTCTCTCTAATAGTATTTTACTGGTCCAGAGGTGTTATCATGCAACCAGGTACATCTGCAACCAGGTGCCTATGGTCAGGCAGTCCCTATGGAAATTTCCCACTGGTTGTAAGTGTACCCTAGTTGGTGTATAGGTCTGTTACATCAACTCCTCTATGTCCCTCCATATTGTAGGCTACTCAGATACTCATGGTCCACACTGACATAGAATAAATCTGAACAATGTACATACTGGAACGCAAAGATTATAATGTACCTTAAACCAATATCTAAAGGAAACATGAAAACAGGAAAACAGTTCCAGGGAAGTTTGCTTTGCATTTATTTCTATCACAGTTGATATTCAAAATAAGAGGCTCAGATATCCCTACAATCAGAGAGGATATGCCACAGGAATGGCCAGGACATCCTCAAATGAACCCTCCTGTGGCAGTATCATACGTTTCCTTACTAGTTGTATCAGACTGAACATCACATCTGATCAACCCTTATCAGGTGTCATATATCATAATGGTTTCACTTAACTGCTATTGGCAAGGCTTTACTCCATGGATTCCTATACGAACTCTTAACTGAGTTGATGCATCTATCATCTCTGTGTAGCAGTAGGAATATTGGTTGCTGCTGTGATGTACCAGGTCTAAGGATCTAACCTGTTTGATGTAAAGATCCTAAAGCTGCTATTCTAATATGATTTCTCAGATATTGCTAATCAGTCCTACAGTGCTTATGATATTGATTTCAAGGATAGCAACTTACTTGCCTGGTGAAGCAATTCCCAATGTCACCTGGTCCTCGAGTAGCCCCTCGATCTCAGTTTCTACGACAAGGAAGAATATAGGGTTGTAGAGGATTGGCTATTTCCCTCTACATCTATATATATGTGTAATCTGTAGATAAGGGGAAACTCGGTTTTAAATTAGATGGAGCTCATCCTATTTGGATTTGGATCCCGTTTCAAAAGGGAAGAATTTGGTTTGAATACCAAGGTTAAACCCGTACCTGTAGATTTGATTTGAATTCAGCTATTGGTGATAGAGATCAAGGGCTGACTAGGAGGAGTTAGGATTGAAATCAGATTTGGACGAATCCCTCTCAGTGATTTAGAGAGCTCAGGATTTGAACAGGAGGGGGGGTTTGAGAGTTATCCAAACTCAATTTGAATTTGAAAACAGAGATTCGGTTATAAAGGAAATTGAGTTTAGAGACATTTACACTTTAGTCCCTCATTTACCCTTATTACCATTCATTCCTTTTATGGATATTTAATAAAACCAATAATATGAAGCATATCAATTTTATATGTGTGACAAATGATAAAAAGTAAATAAAAAAATATATATATAGGAGAAAATTGGTCAAGGGGTTGACATTGCAGCACGGTCAATTCCATTGCACTCATGGCGCTGAAATCTACCATTTTGTACACTCAAACTCTTGAATTCATAATGTTCGACTAGTTAGTAAACAGTATGTCTCGGTTTGCGTGCCACGGGTCCCGAATTTGGAACCGTGACTTTTCTTGGCCAAATATTTGTGTATAGATTGTTATTTCAAAACTAAATAGGTTAAAATAGGATTTTAGACAATTTATTCCAGAATTAGAATAGTATTAATTGATTTAACCCATTAGCCACTTTCTAGGATTTTTAGAGTGGGAATCGTTGATCTAACTTGTGATTATTTTTGTGTCGGGGTAGATCGGGCTACGACGTCTTGAGTTGTGACTTTATCATCTATCGGAGCAGGCAAGTATCACTGTGACCTATATTTTCTTTATTTTATACTGCATGTATCTTCGTGTCGTCTTTTCACTTTTACTCCCTTATGGTTCATGATTGTCATTGTTCATGATTACTATTGTACACGAGAGTTAGAATCGGTTGGATATACATACATGTTCATGCCTTACTCATTGTTTCCTATTGCTTACAGTTTATCGTATTGCTAATGTTTATCGTAGTGGACATGTATTGTGAGTGGGTCGGACGGGGGAATACAACAAGTAAGCATGTGGTCAACGAATTGAATACAGACTCCCTATACATTGATTTCATAATATCAGTCATACACCACACGTATGACTGACGGATATCCCAAGCCGTCTACATGCTGAAAGTTGGTATTCTAAAACACACAGTACACGTGACTTAATTATTGTTACTCTATTTTCTATTGTTCTTCTTTCGTCAAGTTTATCGTCTTATTGTCATCATGTCTTAGTGGTATGTCAAGTCTACCTTCATATTGTTATCACGTCTCAAATGTACTTCTTTAACATACAATGTCATGCCAATACTTATCTTCAGTTAAATTCCTTTTATCGTTCCTTCATGCTTGTATACTATATTGTGTAATATAGTGTTATGGTGATCTTGTTCCAATCCTGACTGGATAACTATTTTTCAGTCTTAGACGAAGAGATTTGCCCCGAGGTCTACGGTGAGTATGTTGGCGACCCTGATATCACTGGCGTACCCGATTCTAGCACTGATACGAATTAGCATATTTCCTTCCTTATGGATTCGCATTAGTTAGTAGCTATAGATATGGAGTTTAGTTGTCTATTTTATTTTCTGCCATCCGGGTTTGTTCCCGAGACTTTCTGAGTTGTAGTAAATTATTTCACATTTATAATATTGAGACTATTGGATATTTTGGTGATTATTGCTGGCTTAGTTGTGGACGATATATATGCGTGTTGTGATTGTTGTGGACTATTGTTCTCATAGACAGCGTACTACCACCGATGCTGCGGCCTAGGCTAGACTTGGCCACAAACTCGTATCCCAAAATTGGGAGCGGGTCATGAAAAGTTTTATGGTGGCCCATGCAGGTCCAATTTCGCAAAAGACTGCGAACTCGTGGTAGTACTTAAGTTAGTCGTACTACTGCGAGCCTGCGAATAGAGTTGAAGTTAGGAGGTTGTATCATCCACAAAATTGGACTTCTGACCTTATGAGTCCATTTTATCTTAGGATCTACTGCCTCTTAAATTGCATCTTGCTTGATTTCGTCCGTGATTTTAGTTCGCAATGGTTGAGACAAGGCGCAGTACGATCTGTAAGGGAAAAAGGGTAGCTAACCCATATGCTACTCCCGAACCTGAGGGATCGACAGCAGAGAGTACTGAGTTCGTAGAGCCTTCTTTAGTTTTAGTTGTTATGCATGCTTAGTTAGTTGTAGTATGCTTATTATTGATCAATTCCCTTATGTTCCTAGCTATTATCTCTCCGTGACTTAGCTTAAGAAATTATTGCTTGTAAGAGTTAGGTATTATACTATGCTATTTGTGATGTTTTAATTTTTTAGGCCAAAAATCTTTTAAGGGGGATAGTTTGTAGCATTTGGGTTCCTAGAATTTATCTTCTATTTTGGAGATTTTTTTATTATTTTATTTTAGTTAGAAATTAATTTTGATAATTATGAATTAATTTGAGATCACAAGGGTGGGTACCTAAGCCTATAGTATAGTAAAACTAGGAAATATATGGTCTCCAGTGTCCCCAGACAGCCCCTAAAGTATTATTTTATTATTTTAGAATTTTTTGAATTTTTAGGAGATTTTTAGATAAATTTATATATGGTTTTATTATTTTTCTTAAGCTTCTAGGAATTTCTGTGAAGGCACCCGAGAGTATTTTGAGGCCAAAGAATTTATTTGGGCTCTAGAACCCTTAAAATATTTTCTAGATTTTTCTAGGATTTTTTAGGAATTTTTAGGGATTTATTTGGAATTTTTAGGATTTTTATTGATTTTTATTTAATTTTTCTGTAATTAAAAATCTATTTCCTATATATATATATATATATACACAGTCAGCCGCTCATCCGCAGGGGGGCCCACCCGTCAGTCGCTGAAGCGGGGAGGGGCAGGCCCATGTGGCAGTGAGAGGGGGCGGGTGCGGCTCGGTTTCCGAGCCGTAGTAATAATCTGAGTCAAGCTCGGAGCCGCAACCAAGCCGCGTGGGCTGTGGGCTGTGGGCCGTAGGATCTTGGCGGGGACCACAGGATGGTGACACGTGTCACCTTAGTAGCCGACTTAGCCGCAGCCACCGACTCCCTATCCCTATATATATTAATATATGTTTAGGTTTTCGAAAACCCTATATTATTTTCAGCAGCTTTTTGTGGGAGAGTTCGGTAAAGTTCTTCGACTTCGCGGATGGATTGCCGTTTATCTAGACGTCCTTTTTGCGTGCCATTTTTTTTGTTAGAAGCATATTGAGGTTAGGTTTCTGAATATATAAGTTTTTTTCTGTTATTTTGACCTCGAATTTCTGAATAATTATTTGAGTGTCGGTTGTCCAAAAATCAACACGTCGCACGGTTTTCGAGATTCCGAGTGACCCCGAACTCCGTTTCACGATCCGTTTGAAGTTTTGGAAAGCTGACACCAAGCTCTACAACATATAAATTTTCCAGAAATTCAGAGTTTCATCTAGTATTTTATTTTGTTCTTAGAAGTCAAATTTGGTCAACGGTTCATCGATTTGGTCATGGTTAGCCATAATGGCGATAACTTTTGACCAAATCATGATTTTGCGCAACGGTCGATTCCAGTGCACTCATGGTACTGAAATCTACCATGTTGTATACTCAAACTTTTGAATTCATAATGTTTGACTAGTTAGTCAACAGTATGTCTCGGTTTGCGTGCCACGGGTCCCGAATTTGGAACCGTGACTTTCCTTGGCCAAATATTTGTGTGTAGATTGTTATTTCAGAACTAAATAGGTTAAAATAGGACTTTAGATGATTTATTCTAGAATTAGAATAGTATTAATTGATTTAACCCATTAGCCACTTTCTAGGATTTTTAGAGTGGGAATCGTTGATCTAACTTGTGATTGTTTTTGTGTCGGGATAGATCGGGCTACGACGTCTTGAGTTGTGACTTTATCATCTATCGGAGCAGGCAAGTATCACTGTGACCTATGTTTCCTTTATGTTATACTGCATGTATCTTCGTGTCGTCTTTTCACTATTACTTCCTTATGGTTCATGATTGTCATTGTTCATGATTACTATTGTGCACGAGAGTTAGAAACGGTTTGATATACATACATGTTCATGCCTTACTCATTGTTTCCTATTGTTTACAGTTTATCATATTGCTAATGTTTATTGTAGTGGACATGTATTGTGAGTGAGTCGGGTGGGAAAATACAACAAGCAAGCATGTGGTCAATGAATTGAATACAGACTCCCTATACATTGATTGCATAATATCGGTCATGCACCACACGTATGACTGACGGATATCCCAAGCCGTCTATATGCTAAAAGTTGGTATTCTAAAACACACAGTACACGTGACTTAATTATTGTTACTCTATTTTCTATTGTTCTTCTTTCGTCAAGTTTACCGTCTTATTGTCATCATGTCTTAGTGGTATGTCAAGTCTACCTTCATATTGTTATCACGTCTCAAATGTACTTCCTTAACATATAATGTCATGCCATCAGTTAAATTCCTTTTATCGTTCCTTCATGCTTGTATACTATATTGTGTAATGTAGTGTTATGGTGATCTTGCTCCAATCCTGACTGGATAACTATTTTTCAGCTTTAGACGAAGAGATTTACCCCGAGGTCTACGGTGAGTATGTTGGCGACCCTGATATTACTGGCATACCCGATTCCAGCACTGATACGAATTAGCATATTTCCTTCCTTATTGATTCGCATTAGTTAGTAGCTATAGATATGGAGTTTATTTGTCTATTTTATTTTCTGCCATCCGGGTTTGTTTCCGAGACTTTCTGAGTTGTAGTGAATTATTTCATATTTATAATATTGAGGCTATTGGATATTTTGGTGATTATTGCTGGCTTAGTTGTGGATGATATATATGCGTGTTATGATTGTTGTTGACCATTGTTATCATAGACAGCGTACTACCACCGATGCTGCGGCGTAGGCTGGACTTGGCCAAGAACTCGTATCCCAAAATTGGGAGTGGGTCGTGACAACACGGGCAGGGAGCGGTATCTGCTTATATTTATTTACTGTATACTGATGACAGGCATCCCGCTGGGACTCGTTTAATTCATGACTGGCGTAACTGATTATTGGCTAGACTAGCCTTGCTTGCACATTGTAAGAACTGAGGAATCCCTTATTGCATATTTTTAGGGTAACATGGAACTTACAGTTAGCTAGCCGTAGTAGTTGTATTTCCGATTAAATTGATTTATTTGTGTACTGTACTTACTTCGTTCACTAACTGAGATGATCAAAATGTCAGGACATGATGGGTCAACTTCTGTCCTTGTTTGGTTGGGAAGTTTGTTTGAAGTGTCGTGATGTTGTGTGAACCACAGTAGCAAGCGGAGACTTATTTATCATATTCTTACTCTTACCACTGGTTTTAATTCTCATGTCGTGCTTCCTTGTGGTACTTGCTATTAGAGGTCTAACCTCTCTGGTTTTGTATGGCCAGATTTAGAGCCAGTTTTCGAGGACTCAGCTTACTTCTACCTCCAAGATGGTCAATACTAGAGGGATGATCGCAGGAGGACACGAGTGGGTTCTTTACTTTCCTGCTCGTTTTGCTACTTACTTTAGATTTTGCCACTTGGCACCGACATGTTAGTCGGACTGTCTTGCACTTACCTTTACATAATTGTAACTAAGTCAGACTGCAGCTGATAACAATTGTGTATACCTTGCTATATCATCTGGCTATATTTTGTACAGCCAGAACTCAAGAACATTCTGACTGAGCGTTCGGGACGCCTTACTGCTTTATCTTACATGTTCTCTATTATTGCTTCTTGTTTGAATGATTAAGACAATAGATGTCAAGTAACCCTAGTGAGACTTTCATCTAGTATGCACCCCCTTGTCTTTTAGACAGCAATGATCGTATTATACGATATTTATCTACCCGTAATACGTAGCTGGCTGAGTCACTCCCCCGCTCTCCGGTATTCTCGTTCTGGGGCATGACAGTTTCGATCCAAAATCGAATAAGAAATATATATATATATATATATATATATATATATATATATATATATATATATATATATGCCTCTGCTCCCCTCTCCAGAGCTCCCCCTCCTTCCCTCCCCGGGAAGCCCCTAGGGCTTCCCTTCTCCCCGGTGGTTGGTGTTCGCTGATGGCCAAGCCTTGGCCGGCCGAGTGCGTGGAGTTGATCCGTCAACTCTACGCCTCCCTCCTTCCCCCTCTCTCCACCCACCCCCTACTCCCCACCCGACCCCCCTCCCCTTCCTCATCCCTCCGCCCAGGCATACGGCCCCCATCTCCCTAGCACTCATTTCTTCCCCTCCTCCGGCCCCTCGTCTTCGTGCTCTTCTCGCCCCCTCCAACGCCCCCGAGCGCGCAGACCTCGCGTCCACCGTGGATGGTCTCCCAGCTCCCGTGCTAGCCCGCAGTTCCTCCATCCTCTTCAGCCCCCGGCCACCCTCGTCCCTCTTCCCGCTTCGAATCGGTCTTCGATCGGAGTAGCCCCCTCCCCGGGGGGGTCTCCCACCTGCGGTGCAGGCTTGGGGAGCCTTCCCGCCCACCAGCCCCATCAAGCTTCGGTTCGAATTTCGAACGGAGCTATCCTCTCCTCGGAAGAGTCACCCACCTGCGGTGCAGGCTTGGGGGGCCTCCCTTCATGGCACCACGTGGGCGGGTCAGTCTTCATACCCAACGTGGCAAGCTTCCCTCCTTTTTACACTGACGCGCGTAATCTTCCCATGCCAGCAGCTTCCCTCGGTGGGGCCCACTCTCTTCATAGTGTTTACGTGCCCAGCAGTGTTAAACTATCCCCGGGAGGGGCCCTCCCGGCCCAAGCTCTTTACGCGTACGATCCCTTGCGCGTCTATTACGCGCATGGTCTTCAGTTCGCGTATTCCAACCCTCTTATCCCCCCTCTTCAGCCGGGCCCACTACGGACCCTTCATCCATTTTTTACAAAGCAGGATCCCCCAACGCGTATTCCCACTCTATTATTTCCCCTTCTCAGCAACTCCCCCTCTACGCCTCCCCCCCCGCCCCTTCTTCTGCGCACTACGCCAACCATTCTCCCTCTCCACCCTCCTCACTCGTCGACCCCTCCTTCATCTCCCCCTCATTCATCCCATCCCTGCAGAGGCCCCCTGGCCCCTGACGCCCCCTCAGAGGCCCTCGACCTCCCTCTTGTACCCCCTATAGTCTACCCCCCTCCTCCGCCTTGTCTTCAGCGGTCCGCATCCCGGACCCCATCCTCCTGACCCCCAGCTCGTTCGAGTCAGGAGACCTCGCTGTAGTCGCCCCAAATGCTCCTGTTGTTGGTACGGCGGTGGTGCCATCCCCAGCGAGCGAGCCGAGCCTTGGGAGGTCCCTTCCTGCCGCCCCCCTCCCCCTGAACATCCCCAGGCAGCCCCCTCAGTCATCTCCCTCCGTCCCGAGCGGATCCCCCCTCGGCTGCCGTCCTCCTTCCTGTGGTTTTTCCACGACCCCGCCTCCGGCCGCTCACCCTCTGCCGACCTTCACGGACATGCTGTGCCCGGATCTGGCGCCAGCCAAGACTCCCCTCATCCCTGACATCACTCTTTCGGACATTGAGTATTCTCAGGAATCAACGGTGCCTTCGGTTCTTCCTCTGACAATGAGATATCAGCACTGTCAAACTCATTCCCCCACACGTTCATTCTCAAATTTTCAACCGGATGTCCCAAGCTCTCAAGGGTGCAGTAGACGATAGCCAGCTGGAGACTCTCAGCGGATTACCGTGTAGCTCTCCTTGACCCCAAACACATCATTCTTCAACTCTCTTCTGAATTAAACCATAAGACAGTCTGGTCCAAGGGCACGTGCCGGATTGATTCACACCAGATGAAGATCATCAAGTAGTCAGCTAGCTTTAGTACTAAAGAAGACTCAGCGACAGTCACCGCCTGGATCACTCTGCCTAACCTGCCCCTCATCTGCTTCGTCCCAGCAGCTCTCAGGCGTATCGCTAACTCCTTCGGCACGTATGTGGCCTCAGCCCCTGAGACCAGCAACCTCACCAAATCCCACTACGCCAAAATCTGCGTGGAACTCGACCTCACCACCGAACCACCCAACTTCATCAACATCGAACTGGGCAACTGGTGTAAAACCCCTAAATTTTTACTATATTTTAGTACTGATTTTTTTTGTATTTATACGTCACATAGTCGTATTGTACGTCGCGCGGGAATTTGCGTTTTTCGTATTTACTCGTCGTTTGCGAATATGTGCGAGATACATATTTTTTGAAAAATAGTTTTTGATTTTATTATCGGTAATGGTTTCAAAATTATATATATAATAATTTATTTTTATTAAAAGTTGTGAAAAGTATCTATCGAGGTTGCCAAAACTTATTATTTTAGTTATTTATAAAAGGCTATCTTATTTTAATAAGTGGTAATTTAGAAAAACTAGATTATGTGAATATTCTACTCGTGTAAAGTGCATGAAAATTTTTAATGTATATTTTCAAAATTTATTTTTATTATTTATAATAATTTATTTAGCAAGAAGGTATTTTAAATATGTAAATATTTATGTTTATTTTTGAAATTATTTTTACCTAAATTATTTAAAGGATATTTTGAAGATATTTCCTACTAATATTTAAAATATATATTGGAATTTTTGAAATTAATTATTATATAAATTTTATAAAAAGATATTTTGGATATATTTGTGATAAATTAAATTGTGATTTGATTTATTGATTTAAATTAAATAGTTTAATTTAAATGTGTAATTTATCTATATTTAAATAGGATTTGGATTTCGATATGAATGTATTGGTTTAAATTTAATAAAAGAATTATCTATTTGGGTTTAAATAAATCCTAGTCTCTATCTACATTGGATTATATTTGATTGAGTTACTTTTAAATCAATTTGAATTAAATAGTGAAAAATCTAAGGGGAATTAAAACTCTTCTTAATCCTTATCTAGATAAGACTTTTGTAAACCCCTTGATTTTTCAAAATAAATATTTGTAGAATTTTTGGATTTTTAAATAACTATTTATTGACTTATTATATAATTTGTATTATTTTACATATATTTAGTATAGTGCTCATTGGTGAATTTAGTATAAAAATATATAAAGCTATTTTTCTAGTACATTAAGGATCTAAACTATATTATACAATTTCTTTTCCTTAAAATTTTAGGATTTGTTTCATAAATTTTATTACTTTTTACATGTTACTTATATTGTACACTATTTACATAATATAGAATAAATGTCAAATTAGTATTAGATATTTCAGCTTGTATAAATGAGATTAGATGAAGGTTGTTTAAATAAATATTAACTATAGTTGCTATCTATAGTAATTTTAAATAATTTTATAGATGATTTAGATAAATATAAACAATATTTTAAATTAATACTAATCCTACTTCTACTTGGAAAACATCTCTATCTATATCATATCCTAACAAAGCAAACACCAATTTATTTAAATCAAATCCTATCTAATTTAGGAGATAAAACTGAAATAAATACCTATATAAACCCAATACATCCCCCTTCTATCACCCATAATTCAAAATTATTTTTAGTCCAATAGAAACTCTAAAATCCGTCATTAGAATTCAGTCCCGCTTTTTAGTAGCAAGAGCAACTTGGAACGGCGATATATCCTAGCTCCGAACTTCGTTTTACCTCCAATTTTTTTAAAAGAAGCGTATCAAGGTAAGGTTTCCAAAAACATATTTTAATAGAGAAAATTCGTTCTATAGATTTCTGTAAAACTATTTGAGTATTAGATGTCCGAAAAATAAACGTGTTTAAGTATTTTTGCGATTTCGGGAGTTTCCGAAAACGAAAATGCGATCCGTTTACTTTTTCGGAAAGCTAATACGAAAACCTATGCCATATCCTAATTTTAGAATTTTCTAAATAAATCAAATAGGTATAGTATTAATTATAATTAGATAATAGACTATTTTCAGCATCCGGAGATATTTGTTTGGACCTTAGTTCCTCAGCAGCCGTTGTTCCACCTACTTTCCTATCTGATCTTCGCTACCACAGTGCTCAGGACCCAGACAAGTATACCTTGCTAATTAACTGTCAAATTATTTATTTTCTGTATTATTTATTTTGTTTCATAGTGTTAGTTCCTTTGTTATAAACTGTACGTCCAAGCCATACTTGGGTGCAAGCGACTCTATTAGTCGTTTTACTTTACTATATGTATGTTAACTTAGTGTTAGCGGACTACCTTCTTGCTGGAGGATATCCTTATATCTCCCTTGGCCATGACAAACACACTACACGGTTGGAGACATGTTGCTAGGGACACGACTTGTGGACTGGCCCTCTCTAAAGTCGTGTGACGGATAGATGATCGTAACTGCTATGACTAGGGTTTTAGAGACTCAAGCAGTTACAAAACTGGACGAGACATGGACATGACTTAAACAGTGTGGAAAATATTGGGAGAGGACAGTCGCTAGTGCGTATGGGAATCCAAACAGGTAAACCACAGTCTCCGGATGGAACTGTGGCGATTTATTTGCAGATGCCCTCTGACGTTTTGGACGTTACGGACGGATACAGATGACTGGATGCCAGTTACGTACACATAGCCTAAAATTCTACCCATGCGCATGAAAGTTGTCCTCTAAATTGCACATTAGGCGGTTAGAATCTCTTTTGCATATTTTTGTCTAGGGTAGTCTTTTATATATTATTTTATTATTCTGACAGTTCATATTAGCTTGTTCTTCCTGTATCTTGCTACGTCCGTCTGAGGACCTGGTTTTTCCCCAGGTGTGTGTTCATGTCTTCCGCAGGTATCCTAGCCAAGGCCGTGGTCTTCTCCATTCCTTCGAAGACGATTATGCTTGGTTTGTCTTGCTATTTTATGGATCGATTCTTGTACATTTCTTTCATTGAAATAGTTGGTAGTGGACTTTGTCTCCACCCAACGATTGTATCATAAATATTCGAGTTGATTTTTATATTATTATTCTTTTCATTGTGGATGAGATTTAGTTTGTCTTGGATTACTGCATTTTACAGCTTATATGTATTCATACGAGACCTACATACTTCGTATGTATACAGCTGGCATATCTACGTACTTAGTCCTACGTATATTGTGACTGGGGCGTTACATGTTTTTGTGGTGGCCCATGCAGGTCAAGATAAATCGTTTGGTTACTTTACCTTACTAAGCAAGCCTGCGGATAGGATTAGAGTTTAGGATCTCATCCACATATTTGACCTTCTCGATTCTATTTTGAATCCCTTAATTTGCATCTTGCTTGATTCCCTCTACCGTTAATTCTTATCCTTCTTTCGTGCTTGATGTTGGTTAGAAAGGTAATCCATACTAGGTAGACTTGTCCCATTGTTCCATCACACCACTAGTTTAACTCTTGTAAGTTGGGTAGACACCTCACGACCTAACATTTATTTTCCTTGTGACCCATATTAACATGATTACTTAGACTATAGCCTTTATAGGACCCTAACTTATCTAGCCCACCAAGCCTTGGATAAAAGACAAAGGGATGAATGTATAGGAACAATCACATGACAAGACTTAGATTCTTAAGGAGCTGAACTAATTCTACCTTCTTTCACTCTTACGCTCTCGTGCCTATGTTTTTACCATCGTGACTAATGCTGCTAAATAGCCAAATTTTTGCAAGCTTACTTTTTATTCAAGCTTGTTCAAGGACATATATTTTATTGGGGGGCCCCACTAACATATTGTCTAGTCAGAACCGGTGTATGATGGTCTGATCAACCTAGTGCACTTTGGTTCGCCTTTCACACTATTATCCTACGTGGTTGAGATATAGTAAACTTACCCCTTAGAATCTCATCCACTATTGCCTTGACGATTCTTTTTGAATTATTCGGCCGCCTTTGAACCACGTATTCGTATTCGATAATATCGTCTTTGAACTCTTTATTGCTTTCGCCTTCACCTAATTTTCGAAGGGCAAACGATTATACTTGAATTTCCTCTAGCTGTCCTATTGCTTATGACCATTACCACTCAATGATACTATATCTTCGTCTTAAACTACTCGTCCTTCTTCTCGGCCCTATATTTACTATCATGACCTTCTAATCACTCTCTTAATCGTGCCCCAAACCTACTCTCAAGGAACCATGTCTTTAAGTTCTCAAATTATTTCTCTTGATACCGTACTATTCTTTATTGCATGTTATCTTGATTAAACTCTAACCTTAATCATTGTCCTTCTAGCGTTAGGTAGCCATATCCATGATTTATTTTTCGTTATTATTTGTTCATCGCGATTTTCTAATGCATGTTTGCATTGAACGTCGTTTCTTTGCCTCGTCTAGTGACTAGATTGTATTCATTACCGATATACCCAATTGACCTTCTCACCCACCCCTATTATTCTTAATTTCGAGGACGAAATTCTTGTAAGTTGGGTAGGATGTAAAACCCTTAAATTTCTACTATATTTTAGTACTATATTTATACGTCACATAGTCGTATTGTACGTCGTGCGGAAATTTGCGTTTTTCGTATTTACTCGTCGATTGCGAATATGTGCGAGGTACATATTTTTAGAAAAATAGTTTTTGATTTTATTATCGGTAATGGTTTTAAAATTATATATATAATAATTATTTTTATTAAAATTTGTGAAAAGTATCTATCGAGGTTGCCAAAACTTATTATTTTAGTTATTTATAAAAGGCTATCTTATTTTAATAAGTGGTAATTTAGAAAAACTAGATTATGTGAATATTCTGCTCGTATAAAGCGCATGAAAATTATTTCATGTATATTTTCAAAATTTATTTTTATTATTTATAATAATTTATTTAGCAAGAAGGTATTTTAAATATGTAAATATTTATGTTTATTTTTGAAATTATTTTTACCTAAATTATTTAAAGGGTATTTTGAAGATATTTCCTACTAATATTTAAAATATATATTGGAATTTTTGAAATTAATTATTATTAAATTTTATAAAAGATATTTTGGATATATTTCTGATAAATTAAATTGTGATTTGATTTATTGATTTAAATTAAATAGTTTAATTTAAATGTGTAATTTATCTATATTTAAATAGGATTTGGATTAGATATGAATGTATTGGTTTAAATTTAATAAAAGAATTATCTATTTGGGTTTAAATAAATTCTAGTCTCTATCTACATTGGATTATATTTGATTGAGTTACTTTTAAATCAATTTGAATTAAATAGTGAAAAATCTAAGGGGAATTAAAACTCTTCTTAATCCTTATCTAGATAAGACTTTTGTAAACCCCTTGATTTTTCAAAATAAATATTTGTAGAATTTTTGGATTTTTAAATAACTATTTATTGACTTATTATATAATTTGTATTATTTTACATATATTTAGTATAGTGCTCATTGGTGAATTTAGTATAAAAATATATAAAGCTGTTTTTCTAGTACATTAAGGATCTAAACTATATTATACAATTTTTCTCAAAATTTTAGGATTTATTTCATAAATTTTATTACTTTTTACATGTTACTTATATTGTACACTATTTACATAATATAGAATAAATGTCAAATTAGTATTAGATATTTCAGCTTGTATAAATGAGATTAGATGAAGGTTGTTTAAATAAATATTAACTGTAGTTATTATCTATAGTAATTTTAAATAATTTTATAGATAATTTAGATAAATATAAACAATATTTTAAATTAATACTAATCCTACTTCTACTTGGAAAACATCTCTATCTATATCATATCCTAACAAAGCAAACACCAATTTATTTAAATCAAATCCTATCTAATTTAGGAGATAAAACTGAAATAAATACCTATATAAACCCAATACATCCCCCTTCTATCACCCATAATTCGAAATTATTTTTAGTCCAATAGAAACTCTAAAATTCGTCATTAGAATTCATCCCCGCTTTTTAGTAGCAAGAGCAACTTGGAACGACGATATCTCCTAGCTCCGAACGCCTCCAGTTTTTTTTAAAAAAAGCGTATCGAGGTAAAGTTTCCAAAAACATATTTTAATAGACAAAATTCGTTCTGTAGATTTCTGTAAAACTATTTGAGTATTAGATGTCCGAAAAATAAACGTGTTTAAGTATTTTTGCGATTTTGGGAGTTTCCGGAAACGAAAATACAATCCGTTTAGTTTTTCGGAAAGCTAATACGAAAACCTATGCCATATCCTAATTTTAGAATTTACTAAATAAATCTAATAGGTATAGTATTAATTATAATTAGATAATAGACTATTTTCAGCATCCGGAGATGTTTGTTTGGACCTTAGTTCCTCAGCAGCCGTGTTCCACCTACTTTCCTGTCTGATCTTCGCACCACAGTGCTCAGGACCCAGGCAAGTATACCTTGCTAATTAACTGTCAAATTATTTATTTTTTGTATTATTTGTTTTGTTTCATAGTGTTAGTTCCTTTGTTATAAACTGTGCGTCCAAGCCATACTTGGGTGGACTCTATTAGTCGTTTTACTTTACTATATGCATGTTAACTTAGTGTTAGCGGACTACCTTCTTGCTAGGGGGTATCCTTATATCTTTCTTGGCCATGACACACACACTACACGATTGGAGACATGTTGCTAGGGGCACGACTTGTGGACTGGCCCTCTCTAAAGTCGTGTGACGGATAGATGATCGTAACTGCTATGACTAGGGTTTTAAAGACTCAAGCAGTTACAAAACTGGACGAGACATGGACATGACTTGAACAGTGTGGAAAATATTGGAGGAGGACAGTCGCTAGTGCGTATGGGAATCCAAACAGGTAAACCACAGTCTCCGTATAGAACTGTGGCGATTTATTTGCAGATGCCCTTTGACGTTTTGGACGTTACGGACGGATACAGATGACTGGATGCCAGTTACGTACACATAGCCTAAAATCCCACCCATGCGCATGAAAGTTGTCCTCTAAATTGCACATCAGGCGGTTAGAATCTCCTTTGCATATTTGTGTCTAGGGTAGTCTTTATATATTATTTATTATTCTGACAGTTTATATTAGCTTGTTCATCCTGTATCTTGCTACGTCCGTCTGAGGACCTAGTTTTTCCCCAGGTGTGTGTTCATGTCTTCCGCAGGTATCCTAGCCAAGACCGTGGTCTTCTCCATTCCTTCGAAGACGATTGTGCTTTGTTTGTCTTGCTATTTTATGGATCGATTCTTGTACATTTCTTTCATTGAGATAGTTGGTAGTGGACTTTGTCTCCACCCAATGATTGTATCATAAATATTCGAGTTGATTTTTATATATTATTTTTTTATTGTGGATGAGATTTAGTTTGTCTTGGATTACTGCATTTTACAGCTTATGTATTCATACGAGACCTACATACTTCGTATGTATACAGCTGGCATGTCTACGTACTTAGTCCTACGTATATTAGGACTGGGGCATTACAACCGGACCCACACCCAACAAATTATCTACGATAACCACATCATGTTCTGTAACCACTGCCACTTAAGAGGTCACCTCCCAAAGCACTGCCACCGACTTCATCCAGAACTAAAGAAAAAACACCCCGAAAAGTAAGCAAGCCAACAGAGGGGAGGACCCCCATGCCCTATCCTTCCTCGCCCAAACTCGCACACTCGATTCGGCTCCGAAGAAGACATGTCTAACAGGAGCGAATCTTCTTGCAAAGCACTGATTCCCCACAGTTCCAAGCTATCACCCTATCCAATCAGTTCGACGCTCTAAACCGGAGGACGCGAAAGACCAGGAGGAGACAAGCGCTACCCTAGAAGCCAGTGCGCTAACCGAGATCCCCCCATCCGAAGGCGTAGAATAGTCCACCGACGTAATCGAAGCCAATCAACTACTCAACTCCGAAGACCCCGTGGTCGAGGCCTTAGCTATTCTAGGTCCCGACCAAGTTCGGATAGGGCTCCAAGTACAGGCCGTGGGTTTCCTTCTTCACAATCCAACCTCCTGACAGGGAGCACCAGCGACTCCATTATCATCCCACCAGAGAATCCTATCCTAGACTCAGTCGAAGAATCGGTTAGTCAGCAACCAGCTACGAAGGAGCAATCAGATATTGACCCCCCTCCATCATCTGAGGCAGGACCCTCTACCTCGTGTAAGGCCAATGCCAACACGGACCCACTGAAATCACCACCATCCAAACCAGATCCGCCGCCAAGCGGAACAAACCCCCCTCCCAACAACTCCATTAATGCTTAACATCCTATGCTGGAATGTCCGTGGTTTGGCGAACAAACCGCGTTAAGGAGAATAATCAATCTGCGAAAATCTACAAGATAGACATCCTCATTATTATCGAACCCAAAATCCCCCCAAAAGACTAAAGTCTATTCAACTGCAACTTGGCCTTCCCATGGCCACAGCTGGCAGACACGACATTTGGATCCTCGGCTCGAAGGACGTCAAACTATGAGTCATCCAGGACTCCCGCTGGCCTTCTCCTGCTGGTTTGAACACCCAAGACTTCCTGATCGCGCTATCCTTTCAGCGATCCACCGCAGCTACGATGTTACGGAGAGAAAACAACTCTGGAACGACCTCCTTGACATCCAACCTTCACACCAATTCCCTTGGCTTTGCATCGGGGACTTTAAGCAATCACCTGCAGTGCAGAGAAAACCGGAGGTCGCCCCCCCCCCCCCCCCTCCCGCCCCGACCATGATTGATTTCAACAACTTCAACTTCAATGCCCACTTAACCTCTCTCCAGTTCACCGGCAATGCTTTACCTGGTGCAACATGCAGGACGGCGACCGTCATCAATACTCAAGGCTAGACATGGCCCTCACGAATGCCTTCTGGCACGATATGGGGATCTCCACCAACCTGTCCCACCTCAACTCACAGAATCAGACCACAACCCCCTGTTAGTTGAGATAAAAAAAACAAGACCACTTCATCCAAAAAGAATTTCCAATTCCTCGACTTCTGGACCGACACCCCCAGTTTCTGGACATAGTCGCTGAAGCATGGAACCGCGAGGACTCCCCCAACCCCCATATCCGGGTGAGCAACAAGCTTAAGGCCACCAGGAAAGCCCTGTCAGCTTGGAGCAAGCTCGCCTACGGGGTCATCTTTCAAGCCGTTCGAGTAGCCGAGGATGACGTCACCCGCACCGAAGCCCTGGTCGTCACGGATCGCTCGTCAGAGGTTAGAAGAGCCCACAACCTCACCAAGGCTATGCTTAAATTCAGAATCAAAGTGGAGACCGATTTCTGGAAGCAGAAAGCGAGGTTGAAATAGGACAGCAAGGGGGACAAAAACTCGAAGTACTTTCACGCTTGCGTTAACGGGCGCAGAGAAGCTCTGATTCACAGGACCACCGATGACAATGGGAACATCATTACCGACCAAAAGAGAATCCAAGAGGCGGCAACGGAATTTTACTCCAAACTATTCTCCAAAGATACTGTCCACAAAGATAGATCATTCCTAGATCAAATCCCCCCCTCATTAATGACACAGACAAAGCCCAGCTGAACCTCCCTCCCTCAGCCTAGGAAGTTAAAGATGCAGTGTGGGCCCTGAACGAGCACAGTGCGCCAGGCCCGGATGGGTTCTCGGGAGTATTCTTCCGCACGAGCTGGGATATTATCAAGCAAGACATTACCGAAGCGACTATTGCCTTCTTCAAAGGTGCTATTTTCCCCAAAGCCATCTCGAGCGCCAACCTGATCCTTATCCCAAAAAAGATAACCCAGAGACATTCCGCGACTTTCGTCCCATTAGTCTTTGTAACTTCACCAACAAGATCATATCCAAGGTCATTGCTACCATAATGGCTGGTCTTCTTTCCAAGATCATCTCGGAGGAACAAGGTTCGTTCGCGGAAGGAATATCCAGGACAATATTATGT
>JANAVB010009838.1:0-45000 GCA_029216955.1 Iris pallida
CTCCATAAAATTCAAAAAATTCATAGAAGTATTTGTATAAAATTTTAGTAATAATATACATTAATCATGTGGCTAATAAGAATATAGCTATTTGCTTGAAACATTTTTAGCAAATTACTTTAATAAAAGCTATTAAAATTTATAAAGTAATACTGTAAAATTTGAATATAGTTCCTAAAATTTTCAAAAGTAATAATTATTTTTCCTAATATTTGGTTCATGTACCTGTAAACATTATCTATGACACATATATTGTAGCATTAAGTTGCTACCCAAAAATTCCAGTATAGAATAAATTTTAATTGATTAACTTAAAAATATTGTAAACTATATAAAAAAATAATATAAAAATTAGGGATTTTACATCCTACCCAACTTATAAAATTTTGTCCTCGAAATTAAAATTAAACTTAATGTATATTAAAATATAAATTTAACAGGATTTGCTACAAGGGAGGGCAGGTGTGTCAAGTCGTACCTTGGTTACCGAAGATTGAGGGGGGTTTGTTATAAAGGAATCCAAATTGGCATCATGTTCTACAAGATGGGATATTCTTTCTTCAAGACTCTACCCAACTTATAGAAATTTGCTAATCGTGAAAATCGTCATTACAAAACCACATGAGAATCGATATTTCTTAAGGGGCACGAGAACATTGGGCCTTTCGACTCTAAGGAGCCAGGGTTCCTTATGGTCACTAACATAATAAGAAAAAAAATTACGGATTTGACATTGCTCAATTATAGTCATGCTCCAGCAAGACGGTAGATCTTGTATTGGTAAAAAATAACCGGGACAAAATCGTACAGAGGGATTTTTTATGGAATAAATCTTGGGTTTAATCTATATTAGCTGGAAAAAATCCGTAGAAACAATCTAAACCATCCCTATTAGGTTAGGGTAACCTAGAACAGATTTTAACTCAAGTGGTTGGGCTAGTTCTGAGTCGGATTGGTTAAATATGTGTCGTAAGTTGAAAACGTGTCTTCCTTGACTTTTGTGAATAAGTAGCATACGTGGACTCAATGAATGGCATACTACTGGCATATGTGTAGCGGGCTTCGAGTGGATCATAACCATATATTAGGTCGAAAGATTTGGGTCGAGGTTGGGACTTTATTTGAAGTCGAAAAATTTATCGTTATTACGGTAGAGGTTATAGTTAGCCTTTTTGCCTCCTAAGTTGCGTCATAAAAATAGCGTACAAGCGGACATGTTTTGAGACATGGTATGCCTAGATAAAGGTGGGCTCGTCTAGGTCTTGCATATCAAATTTGTTGGAAGGTAACAGCTGGTCTCGTGCTTCGAATGTCGATGTCATCGTAGGGGACATAAAATGATCTAAATAGAATATGGGTGTTCATGAGCCACTAGTTAACACCTTAATATAAACCAACTTATTCCAATCACTCTGTCATAACCTTAATTTTTATTTTTATTTTTATGTATTTTAATTATTTTCAACCTTTCAAATTATTGACCTATATTATTTCTCAAAAAAAAGTGTAAATAAATAAATCAATTTCCTTTTCAAAATGCCCCTCATGCAAAATTAACTTTTACATTTTTACATGACAAGCTCATGTGGCATGCATGCATGGAAGAATGCCAAATGGCATCCATGCCTCTGACTAATCCAAAAGGGTATTTTGGTCCTTTCATTTTGCACCCATCTTTATATTAAGAAAATAGAAAAAAAATTTCATTCTTCTCCCGATCAAAATCTAGGTACTTCTTATTCTTCTTCTCATTCCTTTCTTTCTTCTTCTAATGTTGTTGTTGCTTATGCGACTGCAGCCGCTACTGCCTAACTGTTGCCGCTACTGCCTAACTGCTGCCGCTGCTACGCGGCTACTGCCGTGACTGCTGCGCGGATGCTGCACCGCCGCCGGCGCCGCCGCCCGGTCGGCCACCGGCCGATGCCCCTCTTCATTTTATTATTCTTCTTCCTCTTCATTCTTCCAATTTCCTTCCCTCTTTCCTCTTCAATTCCTTTGAAATTATTTCTAGGTTTTGAGATTTAATCCCATCCCAAATCTGTGTGAATTATGTTTGACCAAATCTTAAGAGGGATTCTCTTAGGAATCATCCAAAGAAAGCAAGGCAAGCCCTCTCTCCTCCTTTCTCTTGAATTGTTCCATAATAATTGTCATTTATTCTTGAATTTGTATGATAAATACAAGTTTGTTTATATTCTGAATTTCTCATAACTATGGATAATTTCAACCATTAGGTAATGTGATGCGCTAGTATATTATTGTATACATGTGTATATATAGAGAGAGAGATATATTTTCCCTTGGAATGATATTATGCATGAAACCTAACCAAATGTATGAATGCATACATAGATACACTTGACTATATATATATATATATAAAAAAAAAAATATATATATATATATATATATATATATATATAATATAATAAATATATATATATATATTTATATATATATATATATATATATATATTTTTTTTTTATATATATATTTTTTTTTATAAATATATATTATATATATATATATATATAATATATATATTATATATATATCTTGAAAAGAATAAAAAATATATATTTTACATAATATATATATATATATATATATATATATATATATATATTTATATATATATATATATATATATTTAATATATATATATATATATATATATATATATATTATATTATATTTATATATTTTTTATATATATAAATAAAAAATATATATATATATTTAATATATATATATATATATTATAAAAAGAAAAAAAAATTATATATATATATATATATATATATATTATATATATATATATATATTATATATATATATATAATCTATATATATATATCTGACAATCATATGTACCTTCTCTATTTGAGAATTTGTTTAAATTAGGTTTTCTTAATTTTCTTGAAATAATAAGGATCATTTTAATTCTGAAATCTTTGTTACTATTGACAAAATCCAACCATAAGATATATAATGTGCTTATGAGCCTAAGAACTGGGAGAGATCCATGCATAGACTTTTGCATTTCAAATCTTGTTGTGTTTATGGTGCATGTATATACATATAGATATTATCCGTGGATTAATCATTAAGCATGAGACCTACGTACATGTATATGGATATACACATAGATACTCTTAGCACATATATACATCTTGACATACACATACACATACACAAGTATATTAAAACTTTGGCATATTTATGTGGATAGAACTCAACCTATAAGTATTGTTATAACTTAGAACATTAACCTTTTAACTCCAATAAGATTCAACATATATGGATTATTATATTTTTCATGAATTATGTCTACTTGTGATAATTTTTAGGAAGGTTATTAGCAAATTAACTTGCAACCTTAAATCTGTCCAAAATTGTATTTTACTCAATGATCACATGTTAGCATGATTTACTAGTTAAAGTCGATGGTTATGGGCACCTACATGTTAGCAAAACCCTATATTTTAATTTTCAACATTAAAACTTCTATTGTATCTCCAAAAGAAGCTAATGTTGTTATAGCAAATAATAGTATCTTGGCATCATTATGTTACTAATATCCATTTTGTTTTGACTTGAATAGCGTTTAGATAAAGCACTTACAAAACCAAGAATTTAAAACACGCTTGCTTGCTTACGAAGGTAAGAAAGCTTTATTATTTGCATAACTTTATTGTATTGTATGGCCGGTGTTGAGTTGCTCCACCGAAGGGGTCGGCGTACCCGGTTATATATTGCGTGTTGCCAGTGTTGAGGGTTGCTCCACCGAAGGGGTCGGCGTGCCCATATGATTATTTCTTTGTGTTTATTGTTCTGGAAATGTTTTCGGGTCAGTAAATACAAAGGAGGCTCTGCCAAAAATTTTAAGAATTTTTAGAGTTAGTTCTTTTCGGAGTCGTGGCTCTTAGAATTTTAATATTAAATTCTGGACCTTAGAACCACCCATTCCCGATCTACATCAGGAGGATTCTTGGCAATCATTGTCCAATTAGACACCTTGAAATTTTGTCTTGGTTCCAACACTTCTTGGACTACATTAGTTTCGGAATAGACGAAACTATTACTTGAATGCGACTTGGCTTCCAGGATTCCCGTTTGGGGATAGTTTTTTCTAGAGTCTGAATGTCTAGAATAGGTTGCATGGGGTTGGAAGAGAAACCATTGGATCACACCTGGCTGACTTCTTTGCAATATAATTTTCATTTTCGTACTGATCAGTCCCTGATACGGTGTTCGTGCGGCCGCACGAATATCCTGGGTAAGGATTAGCTCACTTTCTTGATCGCAATTGGACATCCAGGCCCTGAGTTTCAGCTCAGCTATCCATTTGCACATTACCCTGAGTTTCAGCTCAGAATACTTGTTAATTCATTAGATATCCAAGCCCTGAGTTCAGCTCAGCTCTCTAATGAATGGGTTCAATATTCTTGGAAATGTCCAAGTCATACGAACTTCTTGTTATAACATGATACGATGACTCGACCCAAATGATTCGAAAACCACTCATGATGTTATATTGCTTGTAATCACATTAATATGTGATAGTACAGACGGCTGCAGAATCTATGCACAAACCATTTTTGTACAAGCCTGATCCCGGGCAAATGGGGTTATTGTTGAGATGCTAGACGAGTGTGTGTAATCCAAAAAGTTTTCTAAATTGCATTTAGGTCTAGAATGATCTTGTCGTGTCCTTTGTGACATTAATCTAAGAATTACTTATTTCTTGACTGATATCACAAGGTATGAGTTTAATTGCTCTAGACTATATTTGTTTTCACCTGTTTTATCATTACACATTCATAACTTTCTCCTTTGACTGAGGGCTTATTCGTCGTATTGACGACCTAGTTTTGTGCACTAGGGATTGATTGTAACACCTAGTTTTCTAAAATGAGGGTAATTTTGAAATTTTGTATTTTAATTTATTTAATTATGATATTTAATTAATAATATAATTTTTGGTAATTTTTAATTATTTTAAACTATTTAAATCATGACTTATGATTTTGGTGTTTGACTAGTGTAGCCTTAGAGACTGTTGACCTAGAGCCTAGCCATGTGATTAGGATGTTTGATTAGTACATTTTAGTCTAGAGGATATTTTGGTCATTTTAGGATTTATTTGAATTTTTGGGAATTTTTAGAATTTATTTTGGAATTGTTTGAATGAGGGTTGACTAGGTTGACTTTGACTAGCTTTGACTTTGTGACCTAACCCTAGTTAAGTTGGACTTGACTAGATATGAGATCCTAGGTTAAGTTAAGTTAACCATACTCTAGTTAGGGAAACCAATTAGGAATTTTGAGTTTGAATGGAAGGATTTTGACCACAAGTCATGGCTTGTGATTTTTAAGTCATTGATTTATGACTAAGCCCAAAGCCCATTAGTCAAGTGCCCAAACCCTAACCCTAACAATTTTTTCCAGCCAACTTAACCCTCCTAGGGATTCCCCCTTATAATAATCTCTTAGAATTTAGGGCTAGCCTCTTTAGGAAGGAGCAAGTTTAGAAAGAGGTATTTTCCCTATTTCAAAAATCCCTAGAAAATCCATTTCTCCTCCTTTTTAATCCAAACAAATTGCAATAGCTTTTAATCTGAGTATTCTTGTTGTTGTTACAATTTATTCTCAGATTCAAATCAATTTGGAGGAGTTTCACCATCAAGAGGAGCACATCTCTTTAGAGTTTTTGGGGGTTTTGATACTTTGAGGTAACTTTCTATTCTCACCATAGAATCCTGAGATTTTTGCATCATTAGGGAGCCCTAGACCTAACCTAACAGTAGGAATAGGAAACCCTAAGTTTTCGTGTCCTTTCGCGTCCAAACTGGACACGTATCAGTGCACTGCTCTTTGTGTTTGTGGAAATACCACAGAGGTAGTTTTTGTGTTATTTTTGAAATCTTTTTGAATAGGAAATTAGTATTTGTTGTCGCTTACACGATTCTTCAAGAATGAGGGTGTCTCTGTGTCGCATCGTGTCGTATTCGATACGTGCACACGCGAGTGCGCCGCTGCGCGCGGGACTGTGGCGTGTGTCCTGCTGTGCAGGGGCTAGTTCTCTTCGAACACAGCATAAGGACACGTAAAACTCGACACACACTAGGGGGCAATGACTGACACCACGTGTGTCATGTATCACGTGTCCCCGTGTCGTGTCGAGTAAGCACGAGGCTCTGCACTGATTCGAGACTGACAGGTTCAGTCGATTTGGGTGTCACTGATACGCGTCTATAAGTCAGACACGCGGACACTAGGACCCAGTGCAAACACCTAGACACGAGGACCTATCCTAGGCGAACCTAGGTTAGTGACCTCGAGACACGTTGTGTCTTGTGTCGTGTACGCAACACGCGTGCACACGTACACGATGTGTGCACTGAAACAGTGCCTGTGTGTACTGTTTCGTGTCTTAATTCAGTTTGGACAGATCGTGTCCACTTGGGTGGACACCATTATGTTGTATGACACATATATAATATATGTTTTCATTACCAACTTTTTATTTTGTGTTTTAGTGAGTTTTCAATAGGCATTTGTCAATTTACCCAAATAACTGATACATAAAATTTCTGTGGATTCCCAGTTTTCAAATACGAATTTGGACGCCTATTTTAACATATTTATTACTGTTTAAATATAGGTTTAAGTCCCTAAATTTGTTCTCCTATACTTGAACTAACTGTGCTTGGGTTTGAGCATGTTTGGTTGTGTGTGGTTGTGTATGGCAAGTGTTTTGAGAGTTTGGTTGAGAGGGTGAATGAGAGAATGGGATTAGTATTGGATATGAGTATTTGTGTATAAGGAAATTGTTGTTGGTAGAATTCAGTCTCTATTACATGCTAAAACCTGTCCCATACACCCCAATGATTCAGCCTGGTAGCAGGGCATTGGTAGCTCAATATCAGTCCCTTTTTCACCCTTATACATGTCCCCAAAAATCAGTCCACATGATCCTTGGTACACCCTCACTAGACAGTCCCTAACATCCCTATAAACCAATGTCAAACAGTCCACATGACCCTCACAAACCTGTCCCCAAGTGTCTTCATTAAACCCCCCAACTTTCAGTCCATTGTGCAGCCATTTGTGGCAGCTACACACCAGCCTACCATGCCCCCTACATACCGCCACTTGACAGCCATTCCAGGTCCTTAAAACAGTCCCTAAAATCCCATGTTAGCAGCCCACATATGGAAGCCTAGTAGCAGTCTACATCACAGTCCCCCTTTGGTCCTAAAAGTCAGTCCTACATAGCTCAAACACCACTATAAATCAGTCCTAAACCCCATCCTTGCACCCTCCAATATCAGTCCCATTGTTAAGCCTTAATCCTGTCCAAACCATATATAAATCAGTCCAGTTTGCAGTGTAGGGCAGTCCACATTGCTGTCCATATTAAGCCTATATTTCAGTCTCCCAATGCACCCAAATCAGTCCACCAAAATTACTCATATTCAGTCCACTATAGGCTGTCCAAGGACCCCCACAAAATCAGTCCATTTGCATCCCATTTTCAGTCCCACATTCCTGTCCACAAATGACCCATGGACAGCCAAACATTTCAGTCCTATACTAAGCCCATGTACACCCTTTGAGAGCCCCACTAAATCAGTCTAAACTAGTCCCCATGACACACCTCATGGGCTGTCCCAAATCAGTTATCAACTGTCTTGAACCTGTCCATTTGATTTCCTTGGTTAACCCTCCATATCATTCCATTTTAGTGAGCTTGTGTGTGTGTGTGAGATATTTGTTTGAGCCTAAATATATATATATATATATATATATATATATATATATATAAATATATATATATATATATATATTTCTATGTGAATTCAGGTGTGGGCCTAGATGTAAACTAGGTTGTGTGATGGTTGGTTTGACTTGTGTGGTATGAGTCGTAATGACTTAGTATACTAGCATAGCCAGTTAGCCTAATATAGACTAGTTTAGGCTTGATAGCCTAGTTTAGACTTGGTTAGACCTAGTTGACCTAGTTTGACTTCTAGGGTTGACCAGAGTTGACCAAGAGTTAACTTTGGCCTAGATTGACCTAGATTTATGTAGAATGCATAGTAGAACTTCATTTTACCATTTTAGACTTGTTGTGACTTGTGTTGTTCTGATTAGGAGCCAGATACCACTCCTCGGACAGTATATTCTCTTCAGACACTCAGGCTATCAGGCGAGTACATTCTCTGACCGTTTCATACTTGTATGAATTTACATTCTTGCTCTAGATTACTGTACTTGATGCTGACACGACTGTTATCACGGATTAGTACTATACGGATCTTCTTTTGAGATGTTATCTCCTTGTATTCACTAAATGCATATTGTGATGTGCGTTTCACTTCCATATTGTATTTATTGAATACCCATATCCTTGTATACTCATTGTGCATATTGTACTCCCATTATCACATAAGCCCCAGGGATAGACCATTGTACACTATTGTATAATATTGTACAACCATTGTATAACATTGTACATTTATTGTATAATATTGTACATCCATTGTATAACATTGTACACTATTGTGCAAGATAACGTAACTGGAGTAGATCCTTGTGTATTGATTGGGGAGGGGGAGTAGAATTGGTTATGTACTCAAATCCTATTGTACAACATTGTATAACTATTGTATATGTCTATTGTACACCCACGTACAATGGAGTTACCATTGCATTTTTCTAGCCCGTTACATAACCAGATTGTATTCTAAAATCACATGTTCCTTACAGTTCTTACTTATCATATTTAGATATTTTTTGTTATCAAATCTCTACTATTTTTATATATCTTCTTCTTTCAGCGTTTCATGTACTTTACTCTATTGCTTGCTTTATATTTCCTAACTCGATATGAACTGCGTGAGATGTTTTGTGCTCGCTTCCGTCCTGACTGGACCTGTTGAAAATATTACAGAGGATGGGGAGGAGGCCTGCGTAGACACGTACTATGGGGCAGCTGTAGATGCCATGTGTGACCCCGATTTCCAGCCTGATCCACTAGCTTAGAGACTGAGGCTCCCTAGTCAAGGTTTACTATTTTTGTCTTCTGAGATCTGATTGTATATATTCTTTCATTTTCAGTATTAGAGACTTGTATTGAGTTGGATGTTTTGTTTTGTATGGCAGTAGACACTTAGACTCTTTCTCTCTGATTGTATCCTGTAGATCTTTTTATTCCGGTATCTATCTATCTTTTATTTTCATCATTCTGCCTTAGATGTGATTGAGACTGTATATTGTTATGTCACCTCCATTCGGAGTGTATATACTGTACAGGTACCTTTATATTGTTAGATGATTGACCTAGGACAGCGTTCTACCGCCGACACTGCGGCGTAGGCTGGGCGTTGTTACGTTCTTGTACCCTCACAGTGGGTGCGGGTCGTGACACGTTTTTAGTGGTGGCCCATGCAGGTCGAGATTATCTAGTGGTATTCGAACTATAGTATCACTACAGCCTGCAGTAGGATTAGGATATTTTTGAAGGTACTCAATCACAAATAGGAAAAACTCTCATTCAGATTTCGTACATCTACATTTTGCTGCTTATTGTCTCCCTTGAATATAACTGTCCTCCCTTGATATTTCAACTCATTCTCCGCAATTGTTTCTTGATCTGTGTCTCCAGGATGGTTGAGACAAGATCGCATCGGCAGGGCCAGAGGGACGCCGAGGAGAGGTCTGCCACCTCTCATATTCAGTTGCCAGCCCCTGGTACCGCAGCCCTAGTCATGCCAGCTGGAGTAGGCGTTTCGGCAGCTTTCGAGGGAGCCCCTCCATCTATGAGGCATGAGCCGAGTCTGGTGATTTCGGATGTACTTCTTCAGCAGCAGCAGCCACCTGTAGGGACAGTTGACGCCGTTCAGCTGTTAGCCTTCTTCCGGCAGTACATGGAGGGTCAGCAGACCCAGCAGCAGGGGCAGACAGCAGAGCTCACACGAGGCATTGAGCTGGCAATGACTGCGGTAGAGAGAGTCATAGCTCAGCCAGTGGCAGCCCCACAGCCGTACCAGCCACGGGAGAAGGGCATCCAAGATTTCCAGAAGATGCACCCAAGAGACTTCCGAGGGACAGAGGGGATCTTGTATGCCGATGAGTGGATCGAGCATATGGAAGAGATTTTCAGGTTGGCTGAGATCCCGACGAGGCTCCAAATAGAGGCAGCGGCCAGCATGATGCAGGATCTGGCTCGTACATGGTACCAGACCTGTTGGCCCAATAATTGTATCATATTTTTGAATATGGTTAATATGTTAAGTTTAGCATTTCATTATCACTAATCTTTATACTATCGCTATAGCATTTCTACTTATACTTATACCTTTGGTGATATGTGCCTATTGGTTTACATATTAGTGATATGAGCTTATCTATCTTAAATTTAATCGGGTTGCCAAAATCAAAACTATATTTTTGATTGTGGTCATTCAATTAAGTTTAATCATTATGATATCACTAACATTTATGCTATCACCTTAGCACTTATACTTAAACTCAGCATTATCCTAATGTGCATTAAACTTATCATACTTGCTACTATGTATATTGCTTTGTTTGTCTAACATGTACATACAGAAAAGCAATAAGCAAGATCAATATGGACATATGCAATGAAGAAATCATGGTGGGCCAAAGACGACGGATCCCACAAGATTTCTCTGAACCACCCGACGACATCTCTGGAGCCACGCACTCGGGGGTTCCGCTGCCCCCGAAAGGTATTCAGTTTTCACAAACTGGATATCTTTGGACAGCTGCCGCGAAAGGAAAAAGCCAGCACCTATCAAAGGAAGAAGCCAAGCCATGCCATCATCATTTCATGACTCTGAAGAAGCCTGCACCTGTCTAAGTATATCTGGAGTCTGTAATGAATCTTAAGAATAATTGTAAACACAAGAAATGGATGGCAAAATCGAAAGCTAGGGCAGAAATAAGCCCAGGATCATTTTTGGTGGAAAACGGCATACCGACGGTATACCGGCGTATACCGACGGTATACCGGTTTTTGTTCACAGAAAGTTTCTGTTTACAAAACCGGCATACCACCGGCATACCGGTCCATACCGACGGTATACCGCTTCTGAAACGTTGAAATTCCAACGGTCGGATTTCCAGCCATTAATGATCCCAACGGCTATATTTCTAGCCGTTGCAATCCCAGACCGGTATACCGCCGGTATGCCGGATCATACCGACGGTTATGCCGGTTCGTGACTGAAAAGTTGCCTTTGGCTTCTTTTCAAGCTTTGGTTATAAATAGCCTTGAACCCCTTCATTCAAGGTTGATGCTTTGAGCCTAAAAATTTCTAAACCACCAAAGCCTATCCACAAACAACTCTACAAAGCTTTCATTTGCCATTCACAAATTGTGTTAGAGTTATTGAGTTGAAAAGTGAGATCTTCATCCTATTGTATAAGGAGATCAAACCTATTGTGAAAGGTTGAAGTTGGAGAGTCTTCGTATCCAAACTCTTGGTTGAAGTTGGGGAGTCTTTGTATCCAAACTCTCGATTGAAGTCGGAGAGCCCTTCAGATTAAAGCTCTTGTGTAAGAAGTTGGCGAGTTCTTCGGATCCAAACTCGTGTGTAACTATTTGCTCAAATAGTGGATTAAAGCCAGAGAGAGTTCCGGGACTGGACTGCCTCTTAGGAGGATACCAGGATATATCGGGTGTCGGTATTGTATTTGCTTCTTCTCTTGTACTTATATTTTTAAATTGCCTATTAGCTTGTGCTAAGTGCTTGATTAGTTAGCTTGACCCTATTCACCCCCCCTCTAGGGTTCCTACAATTGGTATCAGAGCGAGGTCTCTATTGTTAGGCTTAACATCCTTAGAGTAGATCCTTGTTATTTTTCTATGGAAACCTATTCCTCATCCTCCGATAAAGAGGGTTTTACTTCTAGTAGCATAGACAATCATGTTTCTTCTAAATACAAGAAATGCTCTAAGTGGAAAGCCATGGCTAAACAATCCTTAGAGATTCTTGACAACCTTCATTCTACAAATGAAGAACTTTCTGAAAAGGTTATTCATTTAGAAGAAGCAATTGAGTTTTTGAGAAATAAAAACAATATTTTATTATCTAGACTTGATTCTCAAAACTCATCTTGTGTTTCTTTAAAGAGTTTGAATGAGGCTTTAATTTTGAAAATCAAATCTCTTTCCTCATCAATAGAAGATCTTAAGAGGCAAACTCATGAGTTAAATCATTTGCATGATTCTTCTATTGACTCTTTAAAGAAACAAAATGATGATTTATTTCTAGAATTGTTTTATTTAAAAAAGAGAATAATGCTTTAAATGTTAAATTTTATTCTCTTACTTGTATGCATGATAATTTGATATTAGAACATGATATTCTTAAGACCAAATCCATGCATGCTCACTCTAGAGACATTCATCATTCTAGTATGTCACATGTTCATAACCATGCTCATTCTGATACATGTGCACACACTAGTATTAGATGCTTCTATTGCTCTCGCATTGGACACATGAGCTTTACATGTCCTATTCGTAGGACCTTCACTACCAATGCTAGAGTAAGTGCTATATGGGTCCCTGAAGCTAATAAATGTGGATCCAAGTTTATTTGGATACCAAAGTCTTCATCTAATGTTGTAGGTGAAGCTTCTTGTATCGGGACATAGCACCGAGGAGCGTGTTGGTGGTTGCAAAGCTCAAAGGTCATCTTCTAAGCAATTACACCAACACAAGTGTGGCCACTAGAGCCACTTTGGTAACATGCTAATCGTTTCTCTTTAAATTGTTTATATTTGTAGAATCTAGCATGTTTCTCTTGATGTCTTGCTACTATCTCACATTGATATCCTTTAGTTGCCTTTTATATAAATCAATGTGAGATACTATTCTAGCATGCTTAGTTAATTTTCTTATTAATTCTTTTATCTAGCATGACTAGTTACTCGGCTTAAATGATTAGTTCATACTATGTAGTTTATCACTCATTCTCTATTAGTGTGACACTTTTATATATATATGCTCGTTATTCTTAATCCTTATTTATAAAGCATGCATATCACTCTAGTCCATAGGAGCTTGATTTTGATTTGAGTTAATATGATTTTAACTCTCCGTCTTTAAAAGTTTTTGAAATAGTTACTTCTTGCCGGTTTGTTTTTAATATGTCATTTTTATCTTAATCGGTATTTGTGAATATATATGTTTAGCACAAGCTTCTTATCACTTGACAAGTATATACTTATACTTTCACTTTAAACTTGTGCTCACATAATATATTCATTATTGATTCTCATGTTTTATTTTGATTAAACTTCTTATGAATCAATTATGCCTTTGCCTAATAAAGCTTATTTATATGTGCTTTGAATTTGTGATAGTTTTTCAAACTTTCATTAGGGATACATGACTATATTCATTAAAATTTTCATTTATATGTAGATCATGTATTTCTTATGTTGATATTTTTTTAGTATAAATATCTTTATGTGGGCATATGAGTTAAGCTAAAGTTCTATATTGACTTGAAGAGTATTTAAATATACTTGTTACCTTCAAACTTGTGCTTAACTCATACTCTAGCTATTGATTCTTTTGATCAAATTTGTGGATCTCTTTTTGAATCAATTAGCTTCTTCCTTAAAGTCTTCTTTTGATGATATCTTCTTGACTTTTTGGTTGGCATTATGGATACATGTTCTTAATGGATTTTTGATCTTTTCATGTATGCATATTCGTGATATATATATAGTTTCATATATATAAATGTTTCCTAGCTTTTGATATTCATTTGTTTTATATCTTTAAGTTGGGATGGTGAGAGAAAATATTTGTTATGTATTGCACTTGACTATTTATGGAAGTTCTTTTAAGAATCACATGGTTTTGTGCTTTGTCTTGTTTTTATATTTACCTCCGTTTTTAGTGCACTTTTTCAAATCGATATCTTCTATATATATACTATGGTGCACTATGAAAGCTCTTTGAAAAATGTACTTCTTGATATCTTTAGCATTTAGCTTTCTTGATCTTAATGATCTTTCTTTGCTCATTCCTTGGGTTTATGCTTCTTTTTGAATTATTGTTGCCCAATGATGTTTGTGTAGCACATGAGAATACTTTTAATTGTTACATCATATTTCTCATGACTTTAGCTACTATGGTTTGAGCTTTTATGTTGAGATTTTCCTATTTCTAGAGAATACACTTATTTCATAATGGCTATAATATTTTGCATTCTCTAGATCGATCTATCATTTTATTATCTTGGGTTAATCTCAATACTTGGCAAAGAGATTTATTTTATTATTTTCATGAATATCTCTTTTGGCCTATACTTGATAAGAGAATATTTTATTTTTTTTGTTATCTTATACTCTTATCCTTGCTTAATAAAGAGTCTACAAATCATTTTGACCATTCAAAATGTATTTTATTTATTGAGAACTCTTTGCTTAAGCAAGTATTTGTAGTGTTAGTGACTTAAGATTTAATGAGCACATTTATCTTATTAATGGCTTCCCTCATTAATCTTATTTGGATTATATAGTTTGCTTATTTGTGATATATTATTAAGCTATATAATTTTGGCTCACTTTCACACATCTAGCTATATTCCTATACTTCAATCTATATATGATATGCTAGTTTACAAAAACAAGATTTGTGATATGCTTAATCTTTAAAACTAGTTTTACAAATTCTTTATTAAATCTTGTTTTCTCTTAGAGGTTTGTGATTCCTTGTTTTAACTCTCTCTTCCATAACTAGTCATTAGCTAGTCTCTCTTAAATTTCTCTCACTTCTTGAGTCATGATTTCATCGTATTATCATTTACATCTCTTCTTGATTATGTTTGCAATCATTTTAAATGAGAATGACTCTTTTCCATATTTTTCATTGTTTTATGAGATTTTATCATAAATATGGATTTGGGATTTTCTTTATGAGATTTGTTGGATCATGTTTAATTTGTTTATTTTTATTGATAAAAGATCCTAATGGTTGAGTAGTCCTATATTATCTTATTATGTGAGTATCAGACTATTTTATTACTCTACTTTGACTACTCATGGATTGTCACATATGACCTTTGCTATTTGAACTTTATTGGTCTTTCATTTAGAAGTAGCAAAGTTTGGATATTACCCGGTTGATGGGTACATATGTGATAAAACATACCTAGTCCATGCAAAGCAATAAATTGGTTGATTATTTCTTAATTAGATAATCATGGACATGATGTTTGAGTTTCATTTTTATTTTATTTTTGAGCTATATTATGTCTATCATATTTAATTATGAGATCCTTCTATATAGACTAATATATGTCATCCTTTGATTATATGTGCTTAATTGGAATATTCTTTTGATCCTTCATCTTTAGTGGCTATTAATTGTATATCTCTTCTTGACTAAAGATGTTATTTTTCGTCTTTTGACGATATTGTAGCCTTATATGCATCGAGCAAGGGGGAGAAATCCATAGTTGATTTACCCCTAGATCTTGTAGTTATCTATTTTATGCTATAAGTGCTTTGGAACTAGATACGCATATTTTGAGGGGGAGCAAATCAATTGATTCTATTTATTTATACCCTTTAATATGTCGTATACCTAGTTCATCATGGACCCATATTTTCTTCTATTTCATATCTTATTGATTGAGGTCATGATATTTTGAAGGGTTTATGAGAGTGTATATAATTGTCCTTATGTTCTTATCTCTCTCTTTCATATGGGATTAAATATGTCATCTTGTTAATATTATCTTTCATATCTTATCTTGACGACTATTGTGCTTTCAGCTATTTGGCTTTCCTTATATGCTTAATTGATTTGGCTTTCCTTGTTGAGGACTTATCCAAAATTCATGATTTTTATCTACTTTGGTAGTACTTTGAGGGGGAGCATTCAAGTCGACTGAATTTCTCCTTCTCAAGTATTCTTCTCCTTTACCTTCATGTTTATCTAAAGGGTATTCATATAGCATGATAAGGTAATTGAGTTCAAATGCATGAACTTGGATAAGCATATAGATCTTACAAATAATAAGATTACTTTATATCAATTGCAATATTTTACATTGATCATTCTTTTATTTTGTTCCACTATTTATTTGTGGACAATTATGATTATTAATGGTTTCTTTGATCAATGTTTCAAGTTTACATCTGTTCAATTGGTATCAAGTTTATTTATTGTCATATCTCAATTGGTATCTATTAGTTGCAATTATCTATTCCTCATGGCTTTTGTTTGAAATCCTTTATTTCATAGTTCTCTTCCAAAACTAGAGCAATATTTCATATCCTATTGTGTTTTGGATTTATTCCTTGGATTTCAAGTTGGTAAACTAATTATTTCTTGTTTTTCAAATATTTTTAGTTTTACCAACCATATTGTGTTTTGACAAGCAATTTTCTATTTAGTACTCTACATTTGGTATATAGTTTTATACACTTGTCTTTACACACTTCTCCCATTTTTTTTATTAGTATATCTTGATCATGATTGTCTATGCCTTCCCCATGCTCTGATTTCTATGCTTGAGATTGATTTCATTTTATCTCTTAGTACGGGGGAGCCTATTTTTGATCATGTCAAAGGGGGAGAAGTAAGTTTAAGTATGCTTTTATAAGTAATCTAAGTAGTATGCTTTTAGTAATATTGCTTATGTCCTTTGTATATTAGTGATACATGCATCTATTTTGTCTATACTAAACTTAACCGATTTGCCATAATCAAAAAGGGGAAGATTGTTGGCCCAATGATTGTATCATATTTTTGAATATGGTTAATATGTTAAGTTTAGCATTTCATTATCACTAATCTTTATACTATCGCTATAGCATTTCTACTTATACTTATACCTTTGGTGATATGTGCCTATTGGTTTACATATTAGTGATATGAGCTTATCTATCTTAAATTTAATCGGGTTGCCAAAATCAAAACTATGTTTTTGATTGTGGTCATTCAATTAAGTTTAATCATTATGATATCACTAACATTTATGCTATCACCTTAGCACTTATACTTAAACTCAGCATTGTCCTAATGTGCATTAAACTTATCATACTTGCTACTATGTATATTGCTTTGTTCGTCTAACATGTACATGCAGAAAAGCAATAAGCAAGATCAATATGGACATATGCAATGAAGAAATCATGGTGGGCCAAAGACGACGGATCCCACAAGATTTCTCTGAAACACCCGACGACATCTCTGGAGCCACACACTCGGGGATTCCGCTGCCCCCGAAAGGTATTCAGTTTTCACAAACTGGATATCTTTGGACAGCTGCCGCCAAAGGAAAAAAGCCAGCACCTATCAAAGGAAGAAGCCAAGCCATGCCATCATCATTTCATGACTCTGAAGAAGCCTGCACCTGCCTAAGTATATCTGGAGTCCGTAATGAGTCTTAGGAATAATTGTAAACACAAGAAATGGATGGCAAAATTGAAAGCTAGGGCAGAAATAAGCCTAGGATCATTTTTGGTGGAAAACGACATACCGACGGTATACCGGCGTATACCAACGGTATACCGGTTTTTGTTCACAGAAAGTTTCTGTTTACAAAACCGGCATACCGCCGGCATACCGGTCCATACCGACGGTATACCGCTTCTGAAACGTTGAAATTCCAACGGTCGGATTTCCAGCCATTAATGATCCCAACGGCTATATTTCTAGCCGTTGCAATCCCAGAGCGGTATACCGCCGGTATGCCGGATCATACCGGCGGTATGCCGGTTCATGACTGAAAAGTTGCCTTTGGCTTCTTTTCAAGCTTTGGTTATAAATAGCCTTGAACCCCTTCATTCAAGGTTGATGCTTTGAGCCTAAAAATTTCTAAACCACCAAAGCCTATCCACAAACAACTCTACAAAGCTTTCATTTGCCATTCACAAATTGTGTTAGAGTTATTGAGTTGAAAAGTGAGATCTTCATCCTATTGTATAAGGAGATCAAAACCTATTGTGAAAGGTTGAAGTTGGAGAGTCTTCGTATCCAAACTCTCGGTTGAAGTTGGGGAGTCTTCGTATCCAAACTCTCGATTGAAGTCGGAGAGCCCTTCGGATTAAAGCTCTTGTGTAAGAAGTTGGCGAGTTCTTCGGATCCTAACTCGTGTGTAACTATTTGCTCAAATAGTGGATTAAAGCCGGAGAGAGTTTCGGGACTGGACTGCCTCTTAGGAGGATACCAGGATATATCGGGTGTCGGTATTGTGTTTGCTTCTTCTCTTGCACTTATATTTTTAAATTGCCTATTAGCTTGTGCTAAGTGCTTGATTAGTTAGCTTGACCCTATTCACCCCCCCTCTAGGGTTCCTACAAGACCGACCCGAGGGTGGGTACAGCAGGACAGACTTGGGCAGCATTCAAGAAGCTGTTCAAGGAGAAGTTCTTTTCAGACGCAGCGCTGGGAGCGCTCGAGACCCAGTTCGAGGCCCTAGTCCAGGGAAACCAGTCTGTGGAGGAGTACACAGGAGAGTTCTGCCGCCTGAGCAGATTTATGGATGACTTGTCGCAGCCGACGAAGGCCCGGAGGTTCCGGAAGGGCTTGGTAAAGGAGGTCAAGTCCTACACCAAGAACGCCCGTAGCGCTACCTATGATGAGATCCTGGTGGACGCTTTAGCTGCAGAGGATGATCTTGAGCTTAGGATCAAGAGGGGACGAGACTCAGTTGGGGGCAGCAGCAGCGGAGGACCGGCCAAGAGGTCGCACGTTCAGCATCAGATTCAGCAGCAGTATCAGCAGCCGACGGTCCACTTTCAGCAGCAGCAGCAGAGGCTTGTTCAGCATCAGGGACAGAGACAGGTACTGTATCAGCAGGTACCCAGGCAGCAGCAGAACACTGTGTGCAACTTCTGCAAGAAGCAAGGCCATGGGTGGGACGACTGTAGGAAGAGGCTGGGCATGTGTTTGCTTTGTGGTTCAGCGGAGCATCAGTGTAGAGAGTGTCCCAGAAACCCGAAACCATTGGCTCAGACAGCACCAGGAGCTAGGGCTCCTGCCGGGCAACAGAGGGGACCACCATTGCAGACTCAGCAGCAGATGTTCGTACAGCATCAGCAGCAGGCCAGGGGAGGCCAACCAGGGCGAGCTTTCGCCATGATAGCCGAGGATGCTCAGGCAGTAGGAGGGGTGCTTGCAGGTTCTGATCTTCTCGATTCTATTTTCACCTTATCTCATTATACCTATCTTGAAATTCAGTTCCTTCTACTCTTATCTGTTTCCTCATTGTTGAAAAGTTTGATCTGGTGTTTCATTATAATTTAATTTGTTTTTTCTCTGAGATGAATCGTATGGGCTAGGTCGCCTCGATTATCAGATTTTAGAATCCTCTAGGGTCATGCTAGCGGGCATAGTGAGGACATATAGTCAGATTATGGATGTATTTCTCGGGTGTGGGAATTTAAGGTTTTTGCTGCCAAGCGCGTGGCAATGCGAAAAATTTAAATACCATAATTCTAGAGGTATGTACCATAGTTGAGGCCTCTGTGATTATCGTAGCCTTGCTCACTGGCATGACAGAGATTCTGAGTATCATGGTTTTGGACAGACGCATATGATTATCTGACGGTATGTTTGAGACTCTGATTGTGGGGTGTTTTCCTAGAAGGACTACTACCATTTTAATTTCGAGGACAAAATTTTTCTAAGGTGGGTAGACTTGTAACACCCAATTTTCTAAAATAAGGGTAATTTTGAAATTTTGTATTTTAATTTATTTAATTATGATATTTAATTAATAATATAATTTTTGGTAATTTTTAATCATTTTTAAACTATTTAAATCATGACTTATGATTTTGGTGTTTGACTAGTGTAGCCTTAGAGACTGTTGCCTAGAGCCTAGCCATGTGATTAGGATGTTTGATTAGTACATTTTAGCCTAGAGGATATTTTGGTCATTTTAGGATTTATTTGAATTTTTGGGAATTTTTAGAATTTATTTTGGAATTGTTTGAATGAGGGTTGACTAGGTTGACTTTGACTAGCTTTGACTTTGTGACCTAACCCTAGTCAAGTTGGACTTGACTAGATATGAGATCCTAGGTTAAGTTAAGTTAACCATACTCTAGTTAGGGAAACCAATTAGGAATTTTGAGTTTGAATAGAAGGATTTTGACCACAAGTCATGGCTTGTGATTTTTAAGTCATTGATTTATGACTAAGCCCAAAGCCCATTAGTCAAGTGCCCAAACCCTAACCCTAACAATTTTGTCCAGCCAACTTAACCCTCCTAGGGATTCCCCCCTTATAAATAATCTCTTAGAATTTAGGGCTAGCCTCTTTAGGAAGGAGCAAGTTTAGAAAGAGAAATTTTCCCTATTTCAAAAATCCCTAGAAAATCCATTTCTCCTCCTTTTTAATCCAAACAAAATGCAATAGGTTTTAATCTGAGTATTCTTGCTGTTGTCACAATTTATTCTCAGATTCAAATCAATTTGGAGGATTTTCACCATCAAGAGGAGCACATCTCTTTAGAGTTTTTGGGGGTTTAGATACTTTGAGGTAACTTCCTATTCTCACCATAGAATCCTTAGATTTTTGCATCATTAGGGAGCCCTAGACCTAACCTAACAGTAGGAATTGGAAACCCTAAGTTTTCGTGTCCTTTCGTGTCCAAACTGGACACGTATCAGTACACTGCTCTTTGTGTTTGTGGAAATGCCACAGAGGAAGTTTTTGTGTTATTTTTGAAATCTTTTTGAATAGGAAATTAGTATTTGTTGTCGCTTACACGATTCTTCACGACTGAGGGTGTCTCTGTGTCGCATCGTATCGTATTCGAAACGTGCACACGAGAGTGCACGTGCGCGCGAGACTGTGCGCGTGTCCTGCTGTGAGGGGGCTAGTTCTCTTCGGACACAGCACAAGGACACGTGAAACTCGACACACACTAGGGGACAATGACTGACACCACGTGTGTCAAGTATCACGTGTCCCCGTGTCGTGTCGAGTGAGCACGAGGCTCTACACTGATTCGAGACTGACAGGTTCAGTCGATTTGGGTGTCACTGATACGCGTCTATAAGTCAGACACGCGGACACTAGGACCCAGTGCAGACACCTAGACATGAGGACCTATCCTAGGCGAACCTAGGTTAGTGACCTCGAGACACGTTGTGTCTTGTGTCGTGTACACGACACGCGTGCACACGTGCACGATGTGTGCACTGAAACAGTGCCTGCGTGCACTGTTTCTTATCTTGATTCAGTTTGGACAGATCGTGTCCACTTGGGTGGACACCATTATATTGTATGACACATATATAATATATGTTTTCATTACCAACTTTTTATTTTATGTTTTAGTGAGTTTTCAATAGGCATTTGTCAATTTACCCAAATAACTGATACATGAAATTTCTGTGGATTCCCAGTTTTCAAATACGAATTTGGACACCTATTTTAGCATATTTATTACTGTTTAAATGTAGGTTTAAGTTCCTAAATTTGTTCTCCTATACTTGAACTAACTGTGCTTGGGTTTGAGCATGTTTGGTTGTGTGTGGTTGTGTATGGCAAGTGTTTTGAGAGTTTGGTTGAGAGGGTGAATGAGAGAATGGGATTAGTATTGGATATGAGTGTTTGTGTATAAGGAAATTATTGTTGGTAGAATTCAGTCTCTATTACATGCTAAAACCTGTCCCATACACCCCAATGATTCAGCCTGGTAGAAGGGCATTGGTAGCTCAATATCAGTCCCTTTTTCACCCTTATACCTGTCCCCAAGAATCAGTCCACATGACCCTTGGTACACCCTCACTAGACAGTCCCTAACATCCCTATAAACCTGTGTCAAACAGTCCACATGACCCTCACAAACCTGTCCCCAAGTGTCTTCATTAAACCCTCCAACTTTCAGTCCATTGTGCAGCCATTTGTGGCAGCTACACACCAGCCTACCATGCCCCCTACATACCCCCACTTGACAGCCATTCCAGGTCCTTAAAACAGTCCCTAAAATCCTATGTTAGCAGCCCACATGTGGAAGCCTAGTAGCAGTCTACATCACAGTCCCCCTTTGGTCCTAAAAGTCAGTCCTACATAGCTCAAACACTACTATAAATCAGTCCTAAACCCCATCCTTGCACCCTCCAATATCAGTCCCATTGTTAAGCCTTAATCCTGTCCAAACCATGTATAAATCAGTCCAGTTTGCAGTGTAGGGCAGTCCATATTGCTGTCCACATTAAGCCTATATTTCAGTCTCCCAATGCACCCAAATCAGTCCACCAAAATCACTCATATTCAGTCCACTATAGGCTGTCCAAGGACCCCCACAAAATCAGTCCATGTGCATCCCATTTTCAGTCCCACATTCCTGTCCACAAATGACCCATGGACAGCCAAACATTTCAGTCCTATACTAAGCCCATGTACACCCTTTGAGAGCCCCACTAAATCAGTGGGCTGTCCCAAATCAGTTATCAACTGTCTTGAACCTGTCCATTTGATTTCCTTGGTTAACCCTCCATATCATTCCATTTTAGTGAGCTTGAGTGTGTGTGAGAGATATTTGTTTGAGCCTAAATATATACATGTATATATATATATATATATATATATATATATATATATATATATATATATATATATATATATATATTTTTTGACTTTGGCCTAGATTGACCTAGATTCATGTAGAATGCATAGTAGAACTTCATTTTACCATTTTAGACTTGTTGTGACTTGTGCTGTTCTGATTAGGAGCTAGACACCACTCCTCGGACAGTATATTCTCTTCAGACACTCAGGCTATCAGGCGAGTACATTCTCTGACCGTTTCATACTTGTATGGATTTACATTCTTGCTCTAGATTACTGTACTTGATGTTGACACGACTGTTATCACGGATTGGTACTGTACGGATCTTCTTTTGAGATGTTATCTCCTTGTATTCACTAAATACATATTGTGATGTGCGTTTCACTTCCATATTGTATTTATTGAATACCCATATCCTTGTATACTCATTTTGCATATTGTACTCTCATTATCACATGAGCCCCAGGGATAGACCATTGTACACTATTGTATAACATTATACAACCATTGTATAATATTGTACATTTATTGTATAATATTGTACATCCATTGTATAACATTGTACACTATTGTGTAAGATAACGTAACTGGAGTAGATCCTTGTGTATTGATTGGGGAGAGGGAGTAGAATTGGTTATGTACTCAAATCCTATTGTACAACATTGTATAACTATTGTATATGTCTATTGTACACCCACGTACAATGGAGTTACCATTGCATTTTCCTAGCCCGTTTACATAACCAGATTGTACTCTAAAATCACATGTTCCTTACAATTCTTACTTATCATATTTAGATATTTTCTGTTATCAAATCTCTAATGTTTTTTATATATCTTCTTCTTTCAGCGTTTCATGTACTTTACTCTATTGCATGCTTTATATTTCCTAACTCGATATGAACTGCGTGAGATGTTTTGTGCTCGCTCCCGTCCTGACTGGACCTGTTGAAAATATTACAGAGGATGAGGAGGAGGCCTGCATAGACACCTACTATGAGGCAGTTGTAGATGCCATGTGTGACCCAAATTTCCAGCCTAATCCACTAGCTTAGAGACTGAGGCTCCCTAGTCTAGGTTTACTATTTCTGTCTTCTGAGATCTGATAGTATATATTCTTTCATTTTCAGTATTAGAGACTTGTATTGAGTTGGATGTTCTGTTTTGTATGGCAGTAGACACTTAGACTCTTTCTCTCTGATTGTATCCTGTGGATCTTTTTATTCCAGTATCTATCTATCTTTTATTTTTATCATTCTGCATTAGATGTGATTGAGACTGTATATTGTTATGTCACCTCCATTCGGAGTGTATATACTGTACAGGTACCTTTATATTGTTAGATGATTGACCTAGGACAGCGTTCTACCGCCGACACTACGGCGTAGGCTGGGCGTTGTTACGTTCTCGTACCCTCACAGTGGGTGCGGGTCGTGACACGTTTTTAGTGGTGGCCCATGCAGGTCGAGATTATCTAGTGGTATTCGAACTATAGTATCACTACAGCCTGCAGTAGGATTAGGATATTTTTGAAGGTACTCAATCACAAATAGGAAAAACTCTCATTCAGATTTCGTACATCTACATTTTGCTGCTTATTGTCTCCCTTGAATATAACTGTCTTCCCTTGATATTTTGACTCATTCTCCACAATTGTTTCTTGATCTGTCTCCAGGATGGTTGAGACAAGATCGCATCACCAGGGCCAGGGGGACGCCGAGGAGAGGTCTGCCACCTCTCATATCCAGCTGCCAGCCCCTGGTACCGCAGCCGCAGTCATGCCAGCTGGGGTAGGCATTTCGACAGCTTTCGGGGGAGCCCCTCCACCTGTGAGGCATGAGCCGAGTCCGGTGATTCCGGATGTACTTCTTCAGCAGCAGCAGCCACCTGCAGGGACAGTTGACGCCGTTCAGCTGTTAGCCTTCTTCCGGCAGTACATGGAGGGTCAGCAGACCCAGCAGCAGGGGCAGACAGCAGAGCTCACACGAGGCATTGAGGTAGCAATAACTGCGGTAGAGAGAGTCATAGCTCAGCCAGCGGCAGCCCCGCAGCCGTACCAGCCATGGAAGATGGGCATCCAAGATTTCCAGAAGATGCACCCGAGAAACTTCCGAGGGACAGAGGGGATCTTGTATGCCGATGAGTGGATCGAGCATATGGAGGAGATTTTCAGGTTGACTGAGATTCCGACGAGGCTCCAGATAGAGGCAGCGGCCAGCGTGATACAGGATCTGGCCCGTATATGGTACCAGACCGACCCGAGAGTCGGTACAGCAGGACAGACTTGGGCAGCATTCAAGAAGCTGTTCAAGGAGAAGTTCTTTCCAGACACAGCGCTGGAAGCCCTCGAGACCCAGTTCGAGGCCCTAGTCCAGGGAAACCAGTCTGTGGAGGAGTACGCAGGAGAGTTCTGCCGCCTGAGCAGATTTATGGATGACTTGTCGGAGACGACGAAGGCCCGGAGGTTCCGGAAGGGCTTGGTAAAGGAGGTCAAGTCCTACACCAAGAACGCCCGCAGCGCTACCTATGAAGAGATTCTGGTGGACGCTTTAGCTGCAGAGGATGATCTTGAGCTTAGGATCAAGAGGGGGCGAGACTCAGTTGGGGGCAGCAGCAGCGGAGGACCGGCCAAGAGGCCACACGTTCAGCATCAGATTCAGCAGCAGTATCAGCAGCCGACGGTCCACTTTCAGCAGCAGCAGCAGAGGCTTGTTCAGCATCAGGGACAAAGACAGGTACTGTATCAGCAGGCACCCAGGCAGCAGCAGAACACTGTGTACAACTTCTGCAAGAAGCAAGGCCATGGGTGGGACGACTGTAGGAAGAGGCTGGGCATGTGTTTGCTTTGCGGTACCATTGGCTCAGGCAGCCCAGAAACCCGATACCATTGGCTCAGGCAGCACCAGGAGCTAGGGCTCCTACCGGGCAACAGAGGGGACCACCATTGCAGACTCAGCAGCAGATGTTCGTACAGCATCAGCAGCAGGCCATAGGAGGCCAACCAGGGCGAGCTTTCGCCCTGACAGCCGAGGATGCTCAGGCAGTAGGAGGGGTGCTTGCAGGTTCTGATCTTCTCGATTCTATTTCCACCTTATCTCATTATACCTATCTTGAAATTCAGTTCCTTCTACTCTTATCTGTTTCCTCATTGTTGAAAAGTTTGATCTGGTATTTCATTATAATTTAATTTTTTTTCTCTGAGATGAATCGTATGGGCTAGGTCGCCTCGATTATCAGATTTTAGAATCCTCTAGGGTCATGCTAGCAAGCATAGTGAGGATATATAGTCAGATTATGGACGTATTTCTCGGGTGTGGGAATTTAAGGTTTTCGCTGCCAAGCGCGCGGCAATGCAAAAAATTTAAATACCATAATTCTAGAGGTATGTACCATAGTTGAGGCCTCTGTGATTATCGTAGCCTTGCTCACTGGCATGATAGAGATTCTGAGTATCATGGTTTTGGACAGACGCATATGATTATCTGAAGTATGTTTGAGACTCTGATTGTGGGGTGTTTTCCTAGAAGGACTACTACCATTTTAATTTCGAGGACAAAATTTTTCTAAGGTGGGTAGACTTGTAACACCCAGTTTTCTAAAATAAGGGTAATTTTGAAATTTTGTATTTTAATTTATTTAATTATGATATTTAATTAATAATATAATTTTTGGTAATTTTTAATCATTTTTAAACTATTTAAATTATGACTCAGGATTTTGGTGTTTGACTTGTGTAGCCTTAGAGACTGTTGACCTAGAGCCTAGCCATGTGATTAGGATGTTTGATTAGTACATTTTAGCCTAGAGGATATTTTGGTCATTTTAGGATTTATTTGAATTTTGGAGAATTTTTAGAATTTATTTTGGAATTGTTTGAATGAGGGTTGACTAGGTTGACTTTGACTAGCTTTGACTTTGTGACCTAACCCTAGTTAAGTTGGACTTGACTAGATATGAGATCCTAGGTTAAGTTAAGTTAACCATACTCTAGTTAGGGAAACCAATTAGGAATTTTGAGTTTGAATGGAAGGATTTTGACCACAAGTCATGGCTTGTGATTTTTAAGTCATTGATTTATGACTAAGCCCAAAGCCCATTAGTCAAGTGCCTAAACCCTAACCCTAACAATTTTGTCCAGCCAACTTAACCCTCCTAGGGATTCCCCCCTTATAAATAATCTCTTAGAATTTAGGGCTAGCCTCTTTAGAAAGGAGCAAGTTTAGAAAGAGATATTTTCCCTATTTCAAAAATCCCTAGAAAATCCATTTCTCCTCCTTTTTAATCCAAAAAAATTGCAATAGGCTTTAATCTGAGTATTCTTGCTGTTGTTACAATTTATTCTCAGATTCAAATCAATTTGGAGGAGTTTCACCATCAAGAGGAGCACATCTATTTAGAGTTTTTGGGGGTTTAGATACTTTGAGGTAACTTCCTATTCTCACCATAGAATCCTGAGATTTTTGCATCATTAGGGAGCCTTAGACCTAACCTAACAGTAGGAATAGGAAACCTTAAGTTTTCGTGTCCTTTCGTGTCCAAACTGGACACGTATCAGTGCACTGCTCTTTGTGTTTGTGGAAATGCCACAGAGGAAGTTTTTGTGTTATTTTTGAAATCTTTTTGAATAGGAAATTAGTATTTGTTGTCGCTTACACGATTCTTCACGACTGAGGGTGTCTCTGTGTCGCATCGTGTCGTATTCGACACGTGCACACGAGAGTGCGCGCGCGCGCGAGACTGTGCGCGTTTCCTGCTGTGCGGGGGCTAGTTCTCTTCGGACACAGCACAAGGACACGTGAAACTCGACACACACTAGGGGGCAATGACTGACACCACGTGTGTCAAGTATCACGTGTCCCCATGTCGTATCGAGTGAGCACGAGGCTCTGCACTGATTCGAGACTGACAGGTTCAGTCGATTTGGGTGTCACTGATACGCGTCTATAAGTCAGACACACGGACACTAGGACCCAGTGCAGACACCTAGACACGAGGACCTATCCTAGGCGAACCTAGGTTAGTGACCTCGAGACACGTTGTGTCTTGTGTCGTGTGCACGACACGCGTGCACACGTGCACGATGTGTGCACTGAAACAGTGCCTGTGTGCACTGTTTCGTGTCTTGATTCAGTTTGGACAGATCGTGTCCACTTGGGTGGACACCATTATGTTGTATGACACATATATAATATATGTTTTCATTACCAACTTTTTATTTTGTGTTTTAGTGAGTTTTCAATAAGCATTTGTCAATTTACCCAAATAACTGATACATGAAATTTCTGTGGATTCCCAGTTTTCAAATACGAATTTGGACACCTATTTTAACATATTTAATACTGTTTAAATGTAGGTTTAAGTCCCTAAATTTGTTCTCCTATAATTGAACTAACTGTGCTTGGGTTTGAGCATGTCTGGTTGTGTGTGGTTGTGTATGGCAAGTGTTTTGAGAGTTTGGTTGAGAGGGTAAATGAGAGAATAGGATTAGTATTGGATATGAGTATTTGTGTATAAGGAAATTGTTGTTAGTAGAATTCAGTCTCTATTACATGCTAAAACCTGTCCCATACACCCCAATGATTCACCCTGGTAGAAGGGCATTGGTAGCTCAATATCAGTCCCTTTTTCACCCTTATACCTGTCCCCAAAAATCATTCCACATGACCCTTGGTACACCCTCACTAGACAGTCCCTAACATCCCTATAAACCTGTGTCAAACAGTCCACATGACCCTCACAAACCTGTCCCCAAGTGTCTTCATTAAACCCCCCAACTTTCAGTCCATTGTGCAGCCATTTGTGGCAGCTACACACAAGCCTACCATGCCCCCTACATACCCCCACTTGACAGCCATTCCAGGTCCTTAAAACAGTCCCTAAAATCCTATATTAGCAGTCCACATGTAGAAGCCTAGTAGCAGTCTACATCACAGTCCCTCTTTTGTCCTAAAAGTCAGTCATATATAGCTCAAACACCACTATAAATCAGTCCTAAACCCCATCCTTGCACCCTCCAATATCAGTCCCATTGTTAAGCCTTAATCCTGTCCAAACCATGTATAAATCAGTCCAGTTTGTAGTGTAGGGCAGTCCACATTAAGCCTATATTTCAGTCTCCCAATGCACCCAAATCAGTCCACCAAAATCACTCATATTCAGTCCACTATAGGCTGTCCAAGGACCCCCACAAAATTAGTCCATGTGCATCCCATTTTCAGTCCCACATTCCTGTCCACAAATGACCCATAGACAGCCAAACATTTCAGTCCTATACTAAGCCCATGTACACCCTTTGAGAGCCCCACTAAATCAGTCTAAACCAGTCTCCATGACACACCTCATGGGCTGTCCCAAATCAGTTATCAACTGTCTTGAACCTGTCCATTTGATTTCCTTGGTTAACCCTCCATATCATTCCATTTTAGTGAGCTTGAGTGTGTGTGAGAGATATTTGTTTGAGCCTAAATATATACATGTATATATATATATATATATATATATATATATATATATATATATATATATATATATAAATATATATATATAATATAATATACATATATATTTCTATGTGAATTCAGGTGTGGGCCTAGATGTAAACTAGGTTGTGTGATGGTTGGTTTGACTTGTGTGGTATGAGTCGTAATGACTTAGTATACTAGCATAGCCAGTTAGCCTAGTATAGAATAGTTTAGGCTTGATAGCCTAGTTTCGACTTGGTTAGACATAGTTGACCTAGTTTGACTTCTAGGGTTGACCAGAGTTGACCAAGAGTTGACTTTGGCCTAGATTGACCTAGATTCATGTAGAATGCATAGTAGAACTTCATTTTACCATTTTAGACTTGTTGTGACTTGTGCTGTTCTGATTAGGAGCCAGACACCACTCCTCGGACAGTATATTCTCTTCAGACACTCAGGCTATCAGGCGAGTACATTCTCTGACCGTTTCATACTTGTATGGATTTACATTCTTGCTCTAGATTACTGTACTTGATGCTGACATGACTGTTATTACGGATTGGTACTATACGGATCTTCTTTTGAGATGTTATCTCCTTGTATTCACTAAATACATATTGTGATGTGCGTTTCACTTCCATATTGTATTTATTGAATACCCATATCCTTGTATACTCATTGTGCATATTGTACTCTCATTATCACATGAGCCCCAGGGATAGACCATTGTACACTATTGTATAACATTGTACAACTATTGTATAACATTGTACATTTATTGTATAATATTGTACATCCATTGTATAACATTGTACACTATTATGCAAGATAACGTAACTGGAGTATATCCTTGTGTATTGATTAGGGAGGGGGAGTAGAATTGGTTATGTACTCAAATCCTATTGTACAATATTGTATAACTATTGTATATGTCTATTGTACACCCACGTACAATGGAGTTACCATTGAATTTTCCTAGCCCATTTACATAACCAGATTGTACTCTAAAATCACATGTTCCTTACAGTTCTTACTTATCATATTTAGATATTTCTTGTTATCAAATCTCTACTTGTTTTTATATATCTTCTTCTTTCAGCGTTTCATGTACTTTACTCTATTGCATGCTTTATATTTCCTAACTCGATATGAACTGTGTGAGATATTTTGTGCTCGCTCCCGTCCTGACTGGACCTGTTGAAAATATTACAGAGGATGAGGAGGAGGCCTGCGTAGACACCTACTATGGGGCAGCTGTAGATGCCATGTGTGACCCAGATTTCCAGCCTGATCCACTAGCTTAGGGACTGAGGCTCCCTAGTCTAGGTTTACTATTTCTGTCTTCTGAGATCTGATTGTATATATTCTATCATTTTCAGTATTAGAGACTTGTATTGAGTTGGATGTTCTGTTTTGTATGGCAGTAGACACTTAGACTCTTTCTCTCTGATTGTATCCTGTGGATCTTTTTGTTCCAGTATCTATCTATCTTTTATTTTCATCATTCTGCCTTAGATGTGATTGAGACTGTATATTGTTATGTCACCTCCATTCGGAGTGTATATACTGTACATGTACCTTTATATTGTTAGATGATTGACCTAGGACAGCGTTCTACCGCCGACACTGCGGCGTAGGCTAGGCGTTGTTACGTTCTCGTACCCTCACAGTGGGTGCAGGTCGTGACACTGATGAAGATCAAGATATGGATCTGGAGTACACCGAGAACCAACTCTATGAATGATTGTGGAGCGGATGGAATGTAGCTTTATTTTGAGAACACCTTCAATTATATAAATTATGTGTTTTGAAGAATAATGAATCGAATATGTATAATATGTGTGTTTGATGAATCTTGATAAAGTTGTAATTATTGGACAAATGAATGTCATATCTGTTGATTATGCCTTATATCTATGCCTATCCCGGACCTTACAGGCGACAATCGCAGGGTACAATACGGTATTCATTGTACAGTTGCGTAGCCTGGGGAGAAGTATCACGTGCCTCGAGTCATCCTGGGAACCGGGGCGTGACACACTCGCTAGTACTAGTGTTTCCTAAAATTTAGAAGGCTTACAATCTACTCACTCTAGAAGCTAAGACGTGGTTTTTAGGGTTAATAAGGTCAGAAAAATTTAAGTTGCAATATCGTATCTTGACTACGACTATAAAAAGATAATATATACACAGGGCTATAGGCAACGAGATACAGTAGATATGGATCGAGTACAAAGATTTTCTCCAATTTTGAATGGATAGAAAACAATTGACATATATCGCCTTTATAGCCATACGTGGTACGACGAACTAAGGGGACATTTTGTGTCTATCATCTCTCAATACGAGCATTTGTTTTTCCGATTTTAAGTAAGGGCAAAAAAACAATAAGGTGTTCAAGGGAGGGGATCGACTGCGAATGCGAGGTTCCAAGGGCGAACTAAATAATTCCCAGTGAGTTGCCAAAGCAGTTACGATTGAGATCCTAGAGACATTTATATCCCAATCCATGTAAGATAATCATATGAAGAGCGAACCGTGTGCACTAAGGTTGATCAGACCATAATACATCGATTCTAATTAGACAATATGTTAGTGGGCATCCCCAATAAACACATGTCCTGAACAAGCTTGATAAAGAATAAGATTGCAAAAAGTATGCTATAATAGCAGTATTTAGTCACGGTAGTCCAAAATATAAGTACGCGAGATATATAGTTGAAAGAAGGCACAAGTAGTTCAAGTTCATCAAACTCTAAGACTCGACCAATGATCGTGCCTCTACAGTTGTCCTACTGTTTTCTTATTTAAGGCATTGTTTGAACTAATGGGGGTATGGACCCTTATGCTCTATAGTCTAGGTAATCTTTTGAGTATTCCCTTTAAAGGGTCATAGGGACAATGAGGATGATAGGTCACGATGTACTCTACCCATCTTATCAAAGTTTAACTAATAGCAGTTTGAGCAACGTAAAATGCACATACATAGTATGAGTCATCTTCCTAACCTTTTTATCAATATGGAAGAGAGAAAGATAAGATTTTATGGTAGAAAGGGAATCAGGCAAGGTGCAATTTAAGACAACCAAATGAGGATTCAAAAAAAATGGAATCAAGGAAAGAGGTCAAGTAGGTGGTTGGGATACCTGGATTCTAATCCTATATGTCGGCCTATTCAGTACAGTAATGTACCCGAAATGTCTAACTCAAGATGAGAATTAATTAGGTATATACCTAATGATAGCACAGTTCCTTGAGGGAAGATAGTATGCCAGTTCCTAGGTCGTCATATGTTCAAGTAATTCCCAATTATGAAAAATCTACATTTACCTACAATTTAAAAGTAATAACAATGGGTCAATGTTTCAGGAAGGTGTAAGTAATTCAAGATGGAAATGCATGGGTAGGCTTATGACTAAATAGTGTGTTGTGCCTCTAGTGCTAAATAGTTGTAATAGCATGAACATAGCAAATGAAACCATACCTGCTATGATATCCCCTTGGGATTCCGTATCCTCTACTGCTAGTGACAGGCCTATCCATACTTTTGACTAGGACCCTATGCTCTGGCCCTGTGGAATTGTACTCACTGTGGAGGTAATGGTGGACGTGGTGCTCCTACTGCTAGTGTCATGAGCCTCGGCGCATGATGAACCGGTCGAGGTATGGAAAGTGATGGGGTTGTTGGCCTCGGAGTCTACTGAGCATGCACTTGAGTTCGTGGCTCAGGACAATCTTTAATCATATGGTGTCCTGATCCGCAACTTAAGCATAAACCATGACAGATTCGACAATCTTTACTGATGTGTCCCGTCTTCCTGCAGTAGTTGTAGACAGGCTTCTCACGAGCAAGGTATAGTCCTTCTTCTTGTTGCTGCTGAAAGGTATATTGTGTCCCCATACAATCTTTGGCTTTGTGATAATTGGAACCACAAATTATACATTGTCCCAATCTACGACGACAATCCTTAATAACGTGACCCTTCCTATGGCAGAAGCGACATGTAGGAAGCTTCTTATCTCGATATGGTGCTGCTCTAGGGTATTGTTGTTATGCTTCAGGATGTCTATTTGGCCCATTCTGAGTCTCTCTAGCTGGTACTAAGGCTGGCGGGATAGATAGAGTCCTATTTAGGGCTATAGATATAATACTCCTAGCAAACTCATTCTGTTGTTACTGTACTTGCAATAATACTAGCAAGAACCTTGCCACTGAAGCCTCGTTAAAGTAAGGAACTGGCAGGAATGGTGGGAACTGAGGAGGAAGTGGCGTATATTCTTGCTGGGAAGCTGGTGTCTGCTGGTCAGATTGTTCTATCTAGGGTCCCACACCTTGAGGGTACTGCTGGGAAGGTAGGGTTCTCTGATCTGATTGAGTCACATGACTTGGCTGAAGTGGTGTGGTAAAGGGCACATTCCCTCATAGAGGTACTACAGTGGTCTGCCCATTCTGGTTGGCTGGGGGTGCTTAAGTCGCCTGGTGCAGCGTCGATGGGATCGTGGTAGCCTGTTGCCCTGGATGATACGGTGTCACCGGGGTCATCAAAGGATTCTGCTCCTCTTGGGTAGTCGTATCACCAACTATGGGGGCCAAGGTAAGGGTGCATCCGCTTCATAGATTTAAACTACTGGCACGAAAATAAGATAACGTTAGAAAAGTTTATATAGGAGGCGATTCAATAAATCAAAGAGAATTCTGAAGTTTTTACGTCAAGGGAGGTAACAATCGTAGATGAGATGTTATTCTTATTTCTAGATGCAGGCTTGTTGGACACAGTTATTTAACCCAATAATATTCTCATACCTGCATGGGCCACCATAAAAATATGTAACAACCCAATCCCAAAATACTTAGGACAAAGTTTGTAGACATGTCAGCTTTACATATACGAAGAATTCTCTAATATATGGAATCCTCGTATACGTACATAAGCTGTAAATAATAATAATCACATGTCGGAATAATAATTTACATCTCGGCCACAGCTCAACGCAGAAGAAATAAGAATCCAGAATAAGTAATCAAATCAAAGAGATAGTCGGATGGACATACCCACTCCAAACAGCTATATAAAATAGTCTCAAATGATCGGAGTCCAACCTCCACAAAATAGAAAGAAAAGAAATATAAAATGTCTACTACATAGTCTCAATACATCTTAAAGCAAGAATAGAGCTAAATGTCAGAGGGAAATGCCTCATCGTCCACAAAAGATGGATCCACTACCGGACCGTACTCCTGTGGAAAATCGTCTACTTCTGGAGAGATAACCAGGTCCTCAGAAGGACGTAACATGATACAAAAAAATACAATGCCGTATAAACTATGATATATAATAAGTAAAAGACTGATGCATGCAATAGGGTTCCTAACCGTTCTACTATGAACATACAATTGAGATACAATCCTTCGATGCATGAGCCCTGGCTGATAATAGGATCCGGTATAGTCCCCTCTCGGGCTCCAGTGACCAAGTGCATAACGTTCAAGAATGTCAGTGGCCAACCTGAGTGGATAATCATACCCGTATCTCCAGCGAAGCTTACGGGTTACAAGAAAAAGTGTAGTAGAAGCCCATACGTCAGGTATTGTTCTCCTACCCAAATATTGAGTATCGTCATCTCCATGATTAATATAAACCACAAGTAACTGCCAAGTCAACTAGCATACAATTCTATTGGCAGTTACTCCTATCCGTCACACGCCTCAGTATCGATGGCCAGCCGATTACGCGAGTACATATCCTATATGTGACTCACAACACGTGATAAAGCATCTGTCAAGGCCGTATGAGATATACCAACACCTCATCATCAATGGGTGGTCACTAGGCTATGTCAATGCAAGAAAAATAGAACAAAAGCAAGTAAAACGACCAATACAATCGCTTGCACCCAAGTGTGACTTGGACGCACAATGATATAATACTAGCAACAGAACAATAATGCTGAATATAAATAATTGAAAATACGTTAAAAGTAAATCACATAGTATGGTGGCAAGGTATCTTTCCAGAGGTGCGAGGATGCAACTCCAACAGTCAAGCACGTCAGCAATGAAAATTCAAAATCCACGAACGGCTTCGGATGCTGAAACAAACATCAAGAACATTCCCGGTGTAAAAGATATGTCTAATACATGCATGCCTATCCAAAAGTCCAATTTTGAACAAAGGAGCAAAATCGTAATTTTGTGTCAAAATGATGTCCGTCGTTGGACCCTTTTTGCATCGAAATACATGCCAACATCTATGGTCTCTAAAGTTGTCAATCTACATGTATACGGATCCGATTTGAGGAGATGAAGCCAACCGTATGTCCAAAGTTGGATTCTGGTAGGCCGTGCAAAATTTGCCCTTTGGATCGTGTTACGGGCCCGCCAAATAGGCGTTCCGGTCGACCTTCTCAGAATCGGAGAAAACTTTGCATACAGGACCTGAATTTCAAATTGGTCTTGCTGGCGCATGTTTTGTCTCGATCCGACGACTGTACACGAAGTTATGGCCTAATTTGCAAAAGGTCGATACGGGGGTATCTTGACAGATACGCACTGATTTCGTCGCGCACACGTAACGAAATCGAGTTCCGTCAGTTCCCACTCGTCGGCAACATCTATACGCACCTTTCGATGTGTATAGTTTGCGAACACGTCGTCCGGTTTGTCGGAACGCACGTCGTATCAAATTTTTTTCTAAATTTACAATTTTTGAAACATATTTTTCTTAATTTTCAATGGCATTTAGCTTTCTGTATCCTAGAAAAAATTAATTCTACAATAAGGGTTTTACTCCCTATAGGTTGTCTACAACTGTGACAAACTGGTTTTCTGAAATTCGACATGTGGGGTTCATAAACAGTCTTCCAAGTTGAGGGTTTGGGACAGTTGTTAACTGTTTCAGAAAACAATGTTTTCCTGATTTCATCCTCGATTTTTATGGTCGAGGGATACGCTATCCTACAAATGACTTGTAGGGACTTCAAGAGGGTCATGTATGGTTTGCATAGGATTTGATGAAATCGAAACGATCAAGTAATTAAGAAGGAATTTGGAGAGGAAGTTAGGTACCTAGAGTTGAACTCAGAACATAGTTGCTTCTTCCTAGTGGTGCGGCGGTCGAGGACTACGCTCAGGTGGTCGAATAAGTGCACAGCAGTGATAGGAAGGCTCTAGGTCGTCGTGCAAGGTTGGAGGACATGCGGGTGAGGCCACGTGCTTGCGGGAGGGTTGATTTTGAGAATAATGAAAGGTTTTTCTATCGAGGTCTTTATATCTATTTAAACTAAATAAAATTTGGATTTGAGGAGATTTAGATAAAGATAATTGGATTAAATTTTGATTAGGTTTTAGCTTGGATATTTATAGAAATTTTAAACAATTTCTTTGTGATGATGGTGTTTCCCGACCCCTTTGCTCTTGTGGGAGCTGTCGGGTTGCCACTAGTACTGTTCCTAAGGGAACAGTACACATGAGTTTATATATATATATATATATATATTTTTTTTTTTTTTTCTTTTTTTTTTTAACAAAAGGAAATTTTATTGAAAAAAGGAAAGCTCAGAAAGAGAATTACAAGCGGTGACAGAGCCGAGAAACACAAAACTCGCTCTGATAAACATGGTTTGCAGTAAAAACAAAATGCTGCTAAATATGGTTTGCAGAAATACCAAAAGAAACTAGACGAAAAGAGGGGGTGTGGGCGCTCGGCCCTAGGGTTGGGTTGTTTTTTTTTTTTTTTTTTTTGGAGTTCAAAATTTGAATTCAAAAATGAATTCAAAGATTGAAAACGCAGCCAGGCTCGCGACCCGATAGGGAGAAGGCGCGTGTCCTGATGGGGGAAGAGTGGGCGCGGGGCCCAAGGGGTAGGCGCGGGTCCCGAGGAGGAGGGCGCGGGGCCCGAGGAGGAGGGCGTGGGGCCCGGAGCTGCGGGCGGCGTGGGGGTCCGCGAGCCCCCCGCCGGCGAGACGCACAGGGCGGGAGGCGGGAGCGGGGGGCCTGGCTCGGCGGCGAGGCGGCCGAAGGGGACCGGGTCAGCCGGCGAGGGAGGAGGTGAGGGTGGCGCGATTCCGGGGGGGGCCGGTGGCGTGGCCTCCGGACGGGAACCCGGAGGGGGCCAGGTCGGGGAGACGACCGCCCGGGAGGGGGATGAGGAAGGGAAGGCCGAGGGGCGGGGGAGGGAGACGGCGAGGAGGAAGCTCCGGTGAGGGGGGGCCACGGGAGAGGGCCAGGGGGCCGGAGGGGGCAGGGCCGGGCGGGCGAGGCGCCGCCGTAGGGAAGGCGAGCCGAGGCTCCAGCCGGGAGGGCACTAGGCGGAAGCGCTGGGGAGGGGAGGGGGAGGGGGGCGTCAGCCGCCGGAGAGGGAACGGTCGACGGGGACGGGAAGGGAGGGAGGGCGCCAAGGGGAGGGAGCGGAAGCTCGACCTCCGGGCGGGGGCCGATCACCGGCTGAGAAGGGGGCTCTCCAGCATGAGCCGGAGGGAACGGCGGAGGCCTGAGAACTGGGGGAGAGAGGCGTGGGGAGGAGACGCTCCGGGATCCGCCGCAGGGGGAAAAGAAGAGGGTGGGGCCACCGACGACGACGGGGCCGGCGACAAGATGGTGGGGGGGAGATGACGGGGGGGGGTCAGCCCGGGGCCACCAGGGGGCACGACCGGGGAGATGGAGGACGTGGCCGAGTTTGGCCACCGGAGGGGGGGTGGGCGGACGGGCAGGCTCAGCCGCGGGGAGGAGAGACGTGGCCGAGTTCGGCCACCGCCGGGGGGAGCAGGTGGCCTCCGCGGGGGGAGGAGGAGGCATCTCCGCGAGGGGCCGACGGGCGGGGAGCGTGATGGAGCGGGGAGTCCAGCTGCGTCCGGCCCCGGCGGAGGAGGGCTGGTGACCGGGGAGGCACCAGGGGGTACAGCCGGAGAGGAACCACCGGTCTTCCTACGGCGAGCCCGACGGCGCCGTCGGTGTCGACGATGGCGATGGAGCCTAGGAGGGGGGAGGGAAAGGTGGGATGCCGATCGGGGAGAGGAAGACGAAGGCAGGCCAAGCGAAAGTGCCCGGCCGGCGAGGAGAGGGGCCGGCCGGCCAAACTGGCCAGAGAAGGAGGAGGGAAGGGGGAGTGGCGAGCAGGGGGGGCTGCTGCTTCTCGACCCCATTTTTGTATATTATATATATATATATATATATATATATATATATATATATATATATATATATATATATATATATTCTTTTTTTCTTCTTTTTAAACACATATATTATTATATCTAATTATATATATACATTATTATACAAAAAATCCAAATAAACTCAATAAAAATCAAAAAATTCATATAAGCATTTGTACAACCTTTTAGTAATATATGTACATTAATCATATGGCTAATAAGAATGTTGCTATTTGCTTGAATCCTTTTGAGCAAATTACTTTAATAAAAGCTATTAAAATTTATAAAGTAATACTGTAAAAGTTGAATATAGTTCCTAAAATTTTCAAAAGTAATAATTTTTTTCCTAATATTTGGTTCATGTACCTGTAAACATTATCTATAACACATATATATTGTAGCATTAAGTTGCTACCCAAAAATTCTAGTATATAATAAATTTTAATTGAATAACTTAAAAATATTGTAAACGATATAATAAAATATAATAAAAAATTAGGGGTTTTACACTATATCCCAACAGATAGTCGTCTAGAAAATCACACCATCTATCTACACTATCCAAGACCTTTCGTGGTTCTTAATCCCATTCGTTTCCAAGCCATCAAACTCTCGTAAGAACGTTCTTAAAATCTCATACCGCAAGGGTCGGGTAGTTTATTCCATTCGATCCGACAATTCATGTATCAATTAACCATTCTCTACGCAACACAAATATTCAAAGTCACTACTTGTTACCTTTATGATACAATTCAATCTCTCAGTATACATGCACATATTCAACGACTATCTATTTCTCCAAGCACGATCTCGTACTTCTGATTCTATTCTTTGCGGTTCAAGATGGATTAGCATCTATCGCACCTTATGGTCATATCCTAAATTTCCAATACGCATTCTAGTCACCGACAATAATTTCAAAACATTCAATTCAGCAACCAACTTGTAATGGCCACACATCATTCACATCCAACTAGTCGCAACTATCGTTCAATGTTCTAAGCCACACAAAATTTGCTAGCCAATTTGTTACCCATAATATAACTATCATCCTGCTAGTCTGAGCCATTGTCAGACTGAGCAATTCCTAACCAAGGAACTCATTACACTTCTCGACAATCTTGCAACCTAGCATAACGTCACCGTCAAGGGACATTCAAGCACCGACAATAAGGCATGACTCCCAACTAAGTCTCAACACCATACAAGGCTCACAGATAGACTCATTGCTATTCGATGGAAAGAGTCACGATATAACTCATTCTGAAGTGGTAGAGGCAACATACCACTCAGAAATGAAGTTATCCCCAAATAATATACACTCAAATCTATTCCGGACAATCGCGGTCTAAACTGATCAAAACACAAAGCCAACATCTCAGGGTCTCAACACATGAGCCAACATTCTTAGGGTCTCAAAAGCACTAACCAACACACATGAGTCAACTCACCAGTTTTGTTGAACTCATCCATCAATTACCCCATTCATAATTCTTTTCCAATATAACATGACACTCTCCAGCATGTTCCAACACAAATCGCAACTTTCTTTATTCCCATATTTCGAACATCATTCGCGGCATAGCATAATATGGCATCGAGTCATTCTTGCATTATTAGTGTCCAAACAAACAACAATTAACATTCAGGGACATCACAACGTATTTAGACTTATTGTATGGAACATCCAGTGAGTTGCCAAGAGGGTCAACAAACTTCCAGACACGAACAACTTAAAGGATTATAGGAACAACAACAGCAAAATTACGGAAGCAATCTTTGATGTAATCGCGGAAGCAACATTGAGTGATCGTGGAAGCAACTTTGGTTAATCGCCGATGCAACTTTGATTTGAAATGAATCAAATAGGAGACCAAGGACGTAAAACCTGGCTCTGATACCAATTTGTCATGCCCCAATTCAGAGAATCGTTCGTCCTCGCTTTGATTTATGTCGAATCGTTCATCCTCGCATGGGCGTGATGTCGTACAAGTCTGGTGTTGCACTTGTACAAGGCAAAGATGATCCATAAGTTTCAAATAGAAACACGTTATAGCAACGCAAGCAAACAAATTGAATATAATGAGGACATGACTTTCTTATTGAATAGAAATATATTACTGATTTGAAACATCGGAGATAAGTAGACAACTTGAAGTCACAAGAGATATATAAAAATGAATTATCTTTATTGATAATTGAAGTATAGTACAAGGCTTGCAATGGAATACACAACTTACAACACATTGCCGTTTACATTGATAGTCAACTGTACAAATGCCATAAAGCTTACATTTGATACTTTGATACGTTGGATTACAACTCGATATAACGACTTGGCTTACAACTCACCGGTACAATTGATTACAATGTTCCATACATTATGCCCTTTATAGACAAAAAATATCATCTTTTCGAAGGAGATCTTCTGTATGTCCAATAAATCTTCGATGTCGCAGGACCGATCAAGCCAATCTTCGTATATAGAACTTCCCAAATGCAAGCACCTAAAAAGAATGCCTATAATGTGGGTCAGCACATCATCTGTGTACTGACGATTAGGATCCAACCCACTAGCCTAAACCGACACTAAGTGGTCAATTTTAGCAAGCATTCATTAAAGTGATCTTTCTAATTGGGGCCTAGCTTCAGTTTATAGTTCAAGCAGTATTCATTGAAAAGACATGTAAACTTGCAGTAGTATTGTTCTTGTGGAGGCAACAGTAATTGAGGGACATCATATATTCTCATATTTCTCTTCTATAGCAACAGTTTTATATACAAGTCATGTTTGAGCAACGTTCATAGTAAGGCATCATTCTAGCATACTTGGTGTTATCATATTAAGAATCATTGAGAAAACATTGGCATTAACATCCATGACATTGAAATTCTTGTTGAATGGCATCATTTTAACATTATTTCGTTTAGCATGTTAAGCAGGCAAGTTGAACCAACATATGTATTGAATATATCATATTTAAGTGATTTCTTACCGATAGCTGACTCCTCGTACCTGCATCAAATACAGGTTAGCAGATATACTTACTATGCTGGCATTAAACATTTATTAGCGTGCATCCTGACTACATGGCCAATGGTATTGTTAAACCATACGGATGTTGCCATATAGGACTTCATCGGTAATACGATGACGTCAAGGTAGGTAGCTAGTCTCCTGGATGCCTCGCAAGACCCGTGCTCCTACTAGCACACCAATGTTTCCTCGTAGGTCGGATCGGTCGGCCTAACGTCCCGTCCGAGAAAACATATCCCCATCCCTTATATACAAGTTGTCCTATGACCATGTGAATGCGTGTACGACTCGATCGTGCACAAAATCACATAATAATATTAAAAGAAGTAAAGACGATAGTGCATCCTCATTAATCTCATCCAAGTCATGTTAAATGACTTATTCATTCTCAATATTACCATCATTTCACTTGGTGATCTCAGCGATCCCAAGCCTCATTATTTCTCTTTGCATTAGTTCCTTCCTTTCGTATTGCATCAACTTAAATACATTGAAGAATTATCGTATCATTCAGTTCTTAAGGGGATGTAGCTAGTGGTGAGCATCTTTTTGGTTTGGTTTGAATCGAACCGTATTTTATAAAACCGGCCTAAACCGTAAACTGTCCGGCTGAAAACCGATAACCGAACTGTCTAACTTTAAATCGACCAAAAGAGAACCGAATTAGAACAGTTAGGTTTTCGGTTGGTTCGGTTTTATGGTTCACTGGATTGGACCGGATTATTTGTGGGCCTGGTTGTATGGAAGATGGAAAAAAAAAGACTGGACCAGGTATTTAATGGGCCGAATTCTTAATGGGCTTAGTATTTATACAAATTTCTCTCCCAAATTATACAAATAATACCAAAAAATAATGGGCCCAATAACAACAGAAACTTGAATTCCAAATTGGACTTAAAAGTCCAGATGAGAGGAAGTTGAGCAACTGTGCAGTGTACAAGTTACATCCAATCCAAATTCCAGCAAAGCATAATACAAGTTACATCCAAATTACAAACTCTGATGAGAGCAACTGCATAATATACAAATAAAACAAGTTACACATCCAATCCAAATTCCAACAAAAATAAAAATTACAAATTGGAAATTACAAAGTCACATCCAATCCAAACCAAAAGAGTATACCCCCAGATTCCAGTCTCGAGTACAGAACAGAGATATAAATTACAAATTCATAGATTCTAAACTCAACAATATACCCCGTGATTCTAGAAAAGTATACCCCTAGATTCCAGACTCAACACTCAAGTCTAACCTGCATTATATACAATAACTAAAGAAAAGGCTCAGAATGGCTTTTAATACGTCATAAAGATGCAATGTATGCCTTGCCAATGGCTGCAACGAGTGCCTCGCCAATTGTAAAGAGCGCCAAATCATCATCGCCATTTCCTATGGAAAATTGTAGTAAATTTTTTGAATATTACTAGTTAATATGAATAGACTACAGAGTACCTCACCAATGACAGTCTGCACCGAGTGCCTAGCTAGTAGCTGCATCGAGTACCTCGCCAATGGCTGCAACGAGTGCCCCGTCTCTATAAGCATCAACGAGTAGTATGCAACATCAGCATGTACATGTATCATAACAAGATTGTATTACTGACTGAACAGATTCAACAGAACACTCCCAAGAATATAATGGGTGAAAGAAACAAGTATCTAAATGACTGAACAGAACAAGCCTAATAGTATCAAAAATGACAAAACAGATTAACAGAACACTCCCAATAGCAGTTTTTCCAGAACATTCCCCAGAGCAGTTCTTCTAGAGCAGTTTTGCAGAGCAGATTCAACAGAACACCAAAGTTACTAAATAATATAACAATATCCAAAATGATATATTTTCTAGAGTAGTATAAACAAGAACAGTGACAAAGTATCAAAATGTGCCAAAATGACAGAGTATGAAAATCTCCAGAATAGTTCAAAGTATCAAAATGTCCCAAAATGACTGATATATTACAATAATATGTTCCAAAGTATTACACAAATTAAAATAGGGGAAAGTAATCAAACCTCGCTCGTTGATGTTAATTCCACATTTAACTTACCCAATTCTAAATGATAAGAAAAAATCAATGAACAAGTTAAAACACAATTATATCAAATTGAAAGAATGTAATACAATATAAAAACTAAAATTTACCCATTTCAACTTTGTAGATGTCCTCGAAATCCTCTTCAATAGTAGAAACAATAGACCGATCAGAAGGCCTCCTAAACCAATCTTGACAACAAATAAGTGCTTGAGCAATTTTAGGGTCAAAGAGCTTCAATAAGCATCAAGCACACGACCACCCATACTAAAAGCGGACTCGGAAGCCATGGTAGATATAGGAACAACCAAAACATCCCTAGCCATCTTCGAAAGGTTCAGAAAACAAGGATAATTAAGCTTCCACCATCCCAAAATATTAAAATCATGACTTTATTGTCGTCGTCATCTACGGTACTCTCATCTAGGTAACGATCAAGCTCCGATTTGTTGTCACTGCCACCTAATTCCATCTTGTGCTTCTTGAATTGGGCCTTAAAAAACTTTTTCAATTCCAAAGTGTGCATCGGTTGATTTTCACTAGGAGATTGAACTCTGTCACTAGAAGATTGAACTCTATCACTAGTACTAGTGCCACCAATTTGAGAAGTGCTCTTGTTTTAGTACTCATTGAACATAGAGTAGGCAAAACTTTTACTTTCTTTTTCATGGAATCACTCTTTTCCGTACCATATAGTTGATCAAGAGCATATTCCACGTATTCCAACTTATGTCGTGGATCAAGGATTGGTGCAATAAATATAACCATATTCATCTTCTCAACATTCCCCCAATACATCATATTTTTCTCTAATTTTATCGGCCATGATAGACAAGTCGTAGTCACTACTCTCTTTTGAAGTGCGCAACAGGATGTCAATAGATATGATTTCATCAAAAAAGTTATTGCAAGTGACATAGAGGGAACACGAGATACGCATTGTTAGTTCATAGAAGTGTTCTAGGAAAGTGCACAATCGTCTTCCATTGGACCAATCTTCGTCGCTAGTTTACCCATCATTCTCCGTAAGCTCTATTTTAAACCAGGGATCAATAGATGTGAATCACTCAAAGGCACTCTTAAATATTTGAGCCGTGTCTAACATAACAATGTAGAATTCCACCGGGTGCTAATATCAAGACACAACAACTTTTTGCTTTGTATCTTCTCGGCTTCAACACACTCTTTAAACTTTTCGAATCTATTAGGAGAGTGTCTCACATATCTTATCGCGTTCCTAACACGATACACCGATGGAGACATCAACTTCAAACCATCAACTACAACGAGATTTATGATATAAGTAATGCACCTCATGTGTAAATGCTTGAAATTAAGAATGCTATTTCTCCAATTTTAGATTTTTTTGCCCAAATAAGAAATAGCAACATCATTAAAACTAGCATTATCAACTGTGATAGTGAATATTCGATCAATGCCCCACTCAAGCTGTCATGACCCGCACCCACTGTGAGGGTACGAGAACGTAACAACGCCCAGCCTACGCCGCAGTGTCGGAGGTAGAACGCTGTCCTAGGTCTCAATGCATCTAACAGTATAAGGCTAAACAGTTTATACTTCCCGAATGGGGGTGACATAGCAGAATATAAACTCAATCACAACTAAGGAAGAAGAAGCACGATATGATATAGAACTCAAAGAAATACAGATGATCAGAAAAGTCTAAGTGTCTAAGATAACAACTCAGCAACATC
>JANAVB010009838.1:50000-65099 GCA_029216955.1 Iris pallida
TGAAAGTTTGTCAACAATCCCCATATGTGTCAGTACTTTTCTTACCTCATCTTGATTAAATTTCCAACTAATTTTATCTGTGCCCTTTTCATTTGGTTGCAAGTTTATCATTGATTGAGTGGAATCATGATTTTTTGGATTCAACGGACAAGCATTCCAATGATTTGTCACATTGCTTGTCCCATTTAGTTTACTATGACAGTGGTATTCTTTTCTATTGTGCTTGCAACTAGCTTTTGGACGACCTTCTGCATTCACAAATTTATTAAAATCTACCCAAAACTTAGCCCGTTTTTTGGTTGGTTTTCTAGTAACCCGAAGACTCGAACTAGGATTGGAAATCGGCTCATTAGTGCTAGAGAACTAGCGATGGTTTAGGAGGACCACCTTCGAACCACATCTAAAATAGAAAATAAGATGTGACTTTTACAATTTGAACTTATGAAGTATGAGGTATGAACTATGAAGTATGAATATGAAATTCCAATAAATATGAAGAAATACGCCCATTGCATGAATATGAAGTTGTTGCCATTGATTCGTGCTACCTAATAAACATCACATAATTAAGTGAGTAACCTAAGCTACCTAACCTTGACTACTTATTACATAGCAATATAAGGACAATACTTAATCACATATTAACTAATCAATTATTATTTTTATTTGCATCTAACTTAGAACAGAACGTAAACAGTCCCCAAAATTTGTGTAAGAACAACTGCAGAACATAAACTGTATAGAACATAAACAGTCCCCAAAAATTGAGCAAGAGCAACTATGCAGAACATAAACTGTAGAACAGAATATAAATAGCCCCAAAAATTGAGCAAGAACAACAACAAGAGAAATAGTCCCAACAAAACATAAACAGTCCCCAAACATTGAGCAAGAACAACTACAAGAGCAAGTGTAACTTTGAACAGAACATAAACTGCCACAGAAAATGGATTGTAACTAAGAACGAAATACAAATCGTAATAGAGCAACTTAGAACAGAACATAAACAATTACAGAAAATAAAATTGCCAAGAGCAAAAGCAACTGTGCAAAGAAGTACCACATTTTGCTAACATTTTTTAGGCTCTGGGCTTGGCTAATGCTTTTTTCAGGATTTATTTATGCTATTTCTTTCTTTCAGTATTTTTATGCAACTAATGATTTTTCAGTAATTTTTTCTATTTTTCCTACAATGCATACGTACAAAATATTTGAAGAATGAAGAATGAAGACTGAAGAAGGAAAGTTATATTGAAAAAAATAAATATTCGAGAGATGTCATAGATTTAGGTTAGATAATTTCCAGCAATTCTTTGGATGTCCTCCTTCCCTAATTCATGCATAAATAACAGATCTAGGTTAGATAAATTTGCACCGGTTATAGAAGTAAAAAATTTGGAGAATAAATAATATAGACAAAATTAGGTTATGATTCGACTAACCAAAATAAATGATTTAGAGAAACCAACCAGTAGGGGACCACCAACCAAAATATCGACGATCTAGGTTAGATCTGGAGCTATCTTCAAAATATCGAAGATCTGGGTTAGATCTCGAGATCAGTGAGCTCTTCAACAGATCGGTAAGCTATCTTCAAATATCGACATGTCTAGGTTAGATCTAGAGAGATCTAGGTGAGATGGGAGAGGATTAGGGTTTCTAGAGAGCATTAGAGTTTCCAGAGAGGGTTAGGGTTTTGAATCTTGAAAGAACTATAGAAGAAGGGAGGCCCAGAGAGAAGACTCGAAAGGAGGCCTGGAGCTGGTCGTCGGAGGCTCGAGAGAGAGAACTAGAGAGGGAGAGGAGAAACTCGAGAGACTGTGACGCTCCTCGAGAGTTAGGGTTAGCCGCAAGTAAAATAAAATAGAGAGAGGAAGAGAGAAAGATATTGGTTTTATGCTTAGGGCCCAACTAAAAGGGGCAAAATTATAACTTTACCAGGCTAAAATGGTTTTCGGTTAACCACCCCTTTTTTTCTGAAAATCGAAACCTGACCCGTTAACCGCTAAAATCAAAGTGATGATGCGACTGCCGACCCGTTACTCGATAAATCGTGCAGTTGCACAGAGGATCAGTTTTTGTGTTACAAACTGCAAATTGCTCAGCCCTAGATGTAGCATCTCATTCATTTCATAGGGACAATATTATCATTTCATTGCTTATAAGGAAACATGCAGCATTTCATATCTTTGCAGCAGTTGCACAGAGTGTATATGGTTCAAGTGTTTCATTCATTCAGCAATGTTTAGATATGGATGATGATATCAATTTATTCTAAGGCATCAATTCATATTAGCAGTTCAAGTGTGAGTTATTGAGCAGTTTAATGTTCACGTTTTGTTTATTTCAATATTAGGCAACATAAGCATCTCTATCATCCAGCAACTAAAATATGGGACATTTAGGGGCAAATCATAGCATCACAATACTCTATTTTATTAAGCATAAAGGCGTAGGGAGAAGGGAGGACAGTTCCACTCACATTCTATAAAGGGTCTGCTTGTTCCGATCGTACACATTTCTACTAAGCGTAGCTGCACCAGCGAGCCAAGTTCCAATACCCATTTTGTCTAGCCAGTTAAGAGAGACTTCACCAGTCTCAATTCTCTATATTTTTAACCAAAGTCATGGTCCAACATTCTAATTGCATCCAACAAGCCAACCAAATGTCTCATACGAAGCGGGGCATTACATTAGTCCCTTCTCCTATATTTTCATCCAAAGCTAATTTAAAAACATCTCATGGATTTGGCCAAAGATATGTCCTAGAACCTATATTGACTGGCGTAACAGACACTCACTGTAACCATCCGCTAAATTATTGATTCAGAAGTCTTGCAGCCAGATGTGTGCTGACGGGGCAAACTTCGAATGATGTGATTACGAAGGTATATGGTTCTCTGATTCTATCTAGACTACATCCTATGCATCCAGCTTGACTTCATACTGTTCTTGTAACTACTTCGATTATCTCATGTTACTTGATTCTAATCTTGACGATGTCTTGATCAACCCAGCCTTCGTACCAGCTAGAATAACCCAGTACAAGTTGATTAGTTGATTTATAGAATCTCAGCAATAATATAGGACAATCACCTAGATGATCATCTCGAGAGTAGTAACTCAACAAGTATTGGCTTGGATATGCGATTTTTATTAAAACACGAGTTAATAATAGCACAACACCCTTAATACCGTAGTATTTTATCATGCGGTTATTCCAACAAGCAAGATACAAGGTATCGACCGTGAATTCTTCAAATTCCATTCAGTCATAGTACCATGTCTTAATTTCGAGAAAGGGATTTCTGGAAAGTATAGATTGTAAGCCCCTCTAAATTTAGAATATACTAGGATTATAGATTAATTAGGATAAATTAGTTCCCAGTTTCTATTTAAATCATTTGGTGCTCCTTACCATGACATTGATATTTGGAGTGCAATACTAGCTGTTACCTTCCAACAAATTTTATATGCAAGATTTAGACGAGTCAACCTTCATCTAGGTACAGTATGTCCTATTCAAACATGTCCCCTTGTACTATATTTTATGATATAAGCCCCCTGGATTTTTGGATTTATTTTAAAATTTTAAAATAAATTATTTTTAATAAATATTTTATTATAATTAGTTTTGATCATTAAATAAACTTTTTTGCGACTTTGATTTTTGGAGCGCTAGAGATGTCAATCTCTAGAAAGGTCTTTTATGAGTTTTGATCTAGAGAAATTTACCTTCATTTTGATATATTATGTTCCACTCAAACTTTTTCCCTTGTATTCTATTTACATCGTACAACTTTCGGGTCAATTTAGGCAATTTGACTATCTACCGTAAAATCTGACCTAACTTCTAATTTAATTTTGGGGCCCGACATCGGTCCAATCTAATCGATCCAATATATAATTTTGATCTATTTTGATCCAACTACGCATATGCCACTTGTGTGCCATCCAATTGAGCATCGTATGCTATTATTTCACCAATGATTATAAATTACTAAATTCGTAGTCATGACCATACCTAGACCAATCTTGACCCAACCTAACCCAAATGAACCCAACCCAAACCACATGTGACTCCCAATATGACCAACCAAACACAACACCATTCACTCCCTACAAAACACCAAATACCAAGCAAGGTAACTCCTAAAACCTAATGGAAAAAACCATTGTTCATAAAGGCTAAATAAGAATTACCTCATGAAACACTCCACCTCTCACCTTTCAATGCTAACCATATTTGGCCAAGCCAAATGGTGGCTTTAGGAAAGTAACCTATGACAATCCATCCCACACATATCACCCTCCATTTGAAAAGATTCTCCTCACCCCCTCTTACACTCAACTCCTCTCTCTCTTCCCTCTCTCATTTCCTTTAAACATACATAGAACAACCTACCCCCTAGCCGATCACAACAGAACACACTCCTCCTCCATCTCCTTTTCTCCTCCTTCCCACTCTTCCTAAACACCAACCTTAATTCACCACCAAACTTCTTCTTCATCTTTTCCTTCTTCTTCCTTCCACCTTTTTCCAATGGCTGCAACCATTAGGGTTGATGATGCTGCCGCGGCTCCTAGAAGGTGCCCTCTATGGCCACAACCTACCTTGGGGTAGCCGCAGCTATCCATGCCCTAGCGAGCCCCTGGCAAGCTTGCGAGCGCAACCGCATTCCTTCCTGCGTGCGTGCATGAGTAGCTGATGCTGTCGTCTTCTCCACGGCAGCCGATCGTCGTCGTACTCCCCGTGCAACGCTCCTGGCCACCGTTCGCTACCCACCACTATGGTCGCTGCCCCTTCCGGCCAACAATAGTGTAGATGCTGCTACTATTGCGCTATTTCAGCGGGCACCGCCACGCGCGGCCACGCCTCTGACCGCCGCACCGTCGCAATACACCCTAGCCACCGGCGAACACCCCGTGCACCACCATACATCACCCCGGCAGCTACTAGTACAACAGTAAGTCGATTTTGACTTTGAAACCAAAATCCTATCGTGATGTACGATTTAAAATGTCAGAATTTATATTCCTGAATGGCAACTTTGTACGTGTTTTCTGGGCGATCTGACTGTTGGATCGTCGAACTCTTTCTTCTGTTGTGATCTTGATATATAGATATAACTTCACCTAAATTTTTAACGATTAATTCGCCCATTATTAGGTCAAAATCGGCCACCAAGTTGCCCGAATAATTGTCTTTGTTTTTGACAATTTTGTGGAGCCAACTTCGTGCATTTGTTCCTCGGTCGTTACTATGCCATTTGGCGAGCCATCAATTCATGTACAAATCTGGTATAACCAACTTCTTGTCATTAAAATTTCTTTCTATTGTGAGCTCATTTGATTGGTTGAATTCGATGCCAAAGTTGGCTGTCCGAATTCATAGTTCCCAACTTCTAAAATTCTAATTTTGGACCGGGACTCCGGATTCCAATTATGACACTACTAATGGACTCGTGGCGTCGTTCTGCCATAAAGTCATGGATAGTTTGCTAGATTTAGTGGATGTGGGCCCTGACACACATTTTGGTACCAAACGGGTCCCTCAATCCGGGTCAACGGGTCATTTTGAGATCGAAATCGTCATTCTAGACTCGTTGATATATACTTTACAAGATTTAGTGGTCTTTGGCAGTGGCACGTATTTTCGTGCAAACCGAATTCTAACGTCTGGGTCAACGGATCATTTTAAGATCGGTACATCGGAATCCAATTTTTGATATACCATTGGGTTCGTATTCTCATTCTAGATTCGTTGACATATACTTTGCCAGATTTAGTGAAGTTTGGCTCTAGTACGTATTTTCGTGCAAACCGATTCCAACATCCGGGTTAATGGGTGTAGAAACATGGAAAATACTAAAAAAATGACTCATGCGGCCAGAAAAGATCCATGCGGCTCAGCAACTCATGCGGCTCAGGGAGTCATGCGGCATAAGGGGCTATGCGGCCTGAGGCATTCCATGCGGCTCAGAAGACACGTGGCCTGACAGTGCTCCCCTCCGACCCATGCTGCATTAATTGCTTTGACGGCTGACCCCTCTGAAAAGTTGACAGCCCTGACACAAAAGCAGGTAATTATGACTCTGTCATAATGATGAATCTCTAGGGAAGAGAAAAGAGATCTCTGACACAAATCCCCGAGAGCCATAAAAATGCCACGTGGCCTTGCCACGTGGGCGTCGTATGCGGCTCACTTCTCATGCGGTTCAGAATGAATCCTATGCGGCTCAGTCAAGAAAGCCTCATGCGGCTCGAGCAAATAACTACTCATGCGGTTCAGAGTGAATCTGTCCTATGCGGCTCAGGCCAAGAAAGCCTCATGCGGCTGGAGCAAAGAACTTCTCATGCGGTTCAGAGTGAATCGGTCCTATGCGACTCAGGCCAAGAAAGCCTCATGCGACTCGAGCAAAGAATTTCTCATGCGGTTCAGAGTGAATCGGTCATATGCGACTCAGGCCAAGAAAGCCTCATGCGGCTCGAGCGAGGACTTCTCATGCGGTTCAAGAGGATCATGCCCATGCGGCTCGGGTGGATATGTACCTATGGGCCCACAAGGATTACTCACTGTGGTTGAGGGCTCAAGTAAGGGCCACTGCCCAGGCAGCCCTGACACGTGGGCTTAACCATATGCGGCTCAAATTCATATGCGGCTCACTCGTCATGCGGTCCAGATCCCCCAGTGGCTCCTAGGACACGTGTCCTAAGCCGATTAATTTCTCAGATTTACTGCCATCAAAGATTGGGTCAAATCCAATAATCTGGGACACGTGGCAGGAGAATAAATTTAATTTTCAAAAGATCATTATGAGGAAATTTATTCCAATCAGCATTAATTGCTAATGGAATTTGGTGTAATCTACACTCGATGGCTTGGATTCGTCACAATTAAAACTGAACGGTCTGGATTGATCAATCTATGGGCCGCCGCCATCTCCAAGAGCTAATCATTGGCAACCCTAATCATCAGTTCCCACTATTATAAATAACAAGGTGCCATGCCTTTGTAAGATAGATACAATATCAGAGAGAAATACGTATATACAGAGAGACTTCCCCCCCCCATAGTCAGAGAGAGAATACACAGAGAGAGAGAGAGAAGCCAGAAGAGCAACAGAGGAGCAAGAAGAGCATTTCTTCGTCAACGCCAACCATCTTCTCGCATGAGCCAAGGCTGCATACCGATCGTCCAAGGAGTAACACAGGGCTGCCGTCGCCTTCCCGAGCCTCTATCGTCACCTCCCAGAATCTAAAATAAACAATTGTACTTAGACTGCTGTACCTAGGTTTTCGTCCCTAGGCTTTCTTTGTACAAGCGAGTTTGTAACGTGAAGTAAAAGTCCGGTCCTCCGATAATTGTTCTGTTCTTTTATATTTCATGGCAAACACGATGGCAACTCTGCTGGGGACTAACTTCTCTGGCTGAGGAGTTGGTGACGCAATCGGATGCAGCCAAGCTTGGCTCCATGCAACAAAAGATGGTCGCCCGGTTCGACCAACAGGCGTTCGAAGAAATATTCTCCGACAAGAGCACAGGCCCGGTCCAGAAGCGAGCCCGCACAAAGAAGGCCCCTAAGGAGTGGAGACCCCGATCCTTCGTTCCTACTGAAGCTCTTGCGGAGACACCCTCTGTTGTTCAAGACGGCGAGCAAGATTCCCCTGCGGCCCCACTTCAGATCGTAGACAACTCTGCTGTCCCCAAGTACGGCAGAAGAAAATACTATGATACTGGACTTGCAGGGGCAAAGAGAAACTCTATGATATTCGAGCCGCATAAGGGTATCAGTCGCAGGAAGAAAGCTCATGCGGCTACATCCGCCAGCCGCATGAAGAAAACTCATGCGGCCATATCTGTCAGCCGCATAGCTTATGCGGCTACAGTTGCCAACCACACGGATGAAACTCGTGCGACTATGGGAGTCAATCGCTTGCAGAAAACCCATGCGGCCATAATTGCCAACCGCATGCGGCCAGCCTGTACAGTCGTGACTTCTAGCCGCACAAAATAATTCATCCGACGGCAGAAGACAACCGCATGCAGACAGCCTGCACAGTACCCACCTCTGTATAGCATCCGTTTCACGCTTCTCTCGATCAGTCTTCGACCGTCTCTCATGCGGTCCTGACCCTGATGGTTCTCTGGATGGTAAGCCAGATTCTGTGGTATCCAACTCGGCTCCTCCTTTTACGCACCCACAAGTGCTAAAAGGAGGAAGTCTAGGGCAGCGCTGGCTCATCAGGCCCAGTCAGCTGTCCTAACCTCTGACTATCGGGGTGTCCCGTTGACTATCACATGGGCCTCGGATGGGAAGTTGTATACAACCTCTCGAGTCCAGCCCCCGGCGGCAAACAGACAAAGTGGTTCCTCTGACCTGCGGGAGGCGATCCTCTACAAACGCAAGAAAAGAGGAGGAGTGTCGGCGTGCAAAGAGTCCTCGCTTGAACATCGCTGCACCCAAATCATCATCAACTGCTGCTGCAACAATACGCAGTGACGAAGATCGGCCGTCTGTCTTCCAAAGGCTACAGCATCCAAGCACAGAAGATGAGGCACCTCCTGTTGTCTCCTGCAATTCCGCTCAAAAGGTCCCCGCCGAAGGGAGAGGAAAAAAGACAAGTATCTCCAGTCCCAAGATATCAACCACTACAGCTAAGAAACTATCGTCTAAACGGTTGTCCTCTACCGGTATATTCCGACACACCCGTTCAAAGACAAAATCCACCGCGATGGAAAATTCATCATCCACATCACTGGGGGTTAAGGGAACCGGGGGTAGCACTCCTCCGAACATCCGTAACAATCCGATGTTTCAAGGAGCCGAGCCCGGACAAACAACTCTTCCATCAGGTACAATAGACGCTGATGTCCCCGAGGACATCCGTAACTCTCAAGACGAAGCAAGCTCTGAAGCTGGAGATACCGTTCCCTCCGAGTCCGAGCCCGAAGAGAACATTCTCACCTATCCCGATGACTTCTCGGTGCATGGGTACGACTCGGAGGGTACATCCACCGTTCCTTTATCACTCCTATGTAAGGACAGTTTTATGACGGACACAATCAAGGTGGTTCCAATGATCGCCAGCGCATCGACAAACTCGAAGCCATATTACTTGCTTTGGTCAAGTCTGTAGACGAGATTAAAGCGGTCCTGCCAACTCTACAAGGAGGAACGCCCGGTCAAACAAGCACGGGCCCCGCGGTCAATGTAGATTCAAACTCAGCGGCACCAAACCCGGGCAATAATCCTTCCGAAATAACAGCCCCTACCGCGACAGACGAGACCGAGAAGTAAGGAGAGAGGTCCAGAGCTCTGAGCCATGTTTCATGCCCGAGAAAACGATCAAGATCTCAGAATACGGCAACCATACCCTGCTGATGGAGGGATGTTCCATTCCCACCAAGATATAAGCCGTTCAATATCAACCCGTATGATGGCAAAACCTCAGCAAGTCGGTACATCACTTACTTCGAGGTCACCACCGACCATTCCCCATGATGATGCTATCCTCATACGGTTATTCATTGGGGCGTTGGAAGGAGTCGCCTTCGATTGGTACCGCAATCTACCGGACAACTGCATCCACTCCTTCGCTGGCTTCAAACGCTTGTTCTTGGAGAGGTTCTATGAGGTAGGGCAGGACGTCACAATGTCCACTCTCATGGACGTCGTCCAAGGGGAGAAGGAGTTGACAAGGAACTATATCGAGCGTTCCGCCAGACCGCCATGAAGCTGCCTTCCGGAAATCCAGATTCCTCTTTGATTGAAATTTGCCAAAAGAGAATGCTTCAACGATCAGTCTCTGGATGGGCGAAAGTCAATTCAAAGATTGGAAGGCGTTCATCATCAGCGCCACAAGCGCCAAAGAACGACTGAAGAAGGCTCGCCAACTGGGATTGCACATCTCGGAGGGAGAAAACAAGGGCAAGCGTCCCAACAACGATAATGGAGGTAATCCCTCCAACAATCGGACAACAGAGGCAAGCAGGCTATGGTGGCCGACACGGCCCAGAAGCCCGAGTCACAACCAGCAGACAAACAATGGCCTCAAATCACTTACTCTTTCGAAGACGGCCACGTCAAGCCTATCTTGGACATGCTCATACAAGGAGATAGAATTCAGCTCCCTCCACCAAGACGGGAGCCTCGGCCGGCTGACCTGGAGAATCCAAAGTTCTGCCATTACCACCATTATGTACACCACGCTACACACGACTGCTACCAACTAAAATGGTACATCCAAAGCCTCATCGATTCGAATGCTCTGGCCATCAATTTCGAAGAGGTAACCGTGGCAGCCAATATGGTGTCCGTACAATTCGGCAGCTTCCCTCCGACGGAGACTCAAGACGGGGTAATCCTCGTCCCTCTGGCGACGATGGAGATTACCAATCCTCCACCTCCCCGGGAACAGGCTGCTGGTCTTAGTACCTCTCACCACCTCACGAGGGAAGGTCATGTGGGTCCATCCAGACTTGGTGTCAGAAGTAACGGCCCACACCATCTCCCACCAACAAAAAGAAGAGTGGAAAAGTCAGGACCTGCCACAAAATCTCAGCAGACAACGAGGAAGCTACAGCCGTCGTCACGCGGTCCGGAGCAATCCCAACCTGTGGTTGACAACCCAGCCGAAAATCATCAACCCACTACAACTGATGCTCCGGGACCGGCTCAGCCTTCAATGACCGACAAGCCTAGGCCGAAGGAGATTCGTTTCGACAAATCTCTCCGAAAAGACGCAGCCCAAGGGCTAGAGAGGCCCTACAACTTTGACATCTTAGCACAATTAGCTAACACTCCGGCCAAATTGTCGCTGTACGAACTCCTAAGGCTCTCCAAGGACGTTCGTATTGCATTGAGCGAAGCACTCCAAAATGTCGATGCCTATCTGGCCCAATCCAACCTCACCGGGAAGGACTCACCCGTGGATCTCCAAGACAGTGCCTGCACGGGAGTAATGCCCAACATCATCTTCACTCCGCAGGACATGCTCATCAAAACCAACGTACATGATCGCCCGCTATACTACACAGGGTACATCGGCGACGTAAAGGTGGATCGGATGCACATAGATCCTGGCTCTTCTATAAGCATCATCCCAAAGGGTCTGCTACATCATCTCCGCATCCTAATGCATCGTCTGACACCTACAAGCACCGCCATCAGCGGTTTCAATTCGGGCAGGTGCTACCCTATTGGAAAGATTCGTCTGAAGTGTCAAATTGGCGACCTCCAATCCGAAGTCGCCTGCTACGTCATAGATGCAGACACTTCTTATAACATCCTCTTAGGGCGCCCATGGATACACGATTACATGATCGTGCCTTCCACGCTACACCAGTACTTTAAATATGTCGACAAATACGGCTTCGTGAAGACAGAATTTGCTGATATCGATCCTTTCAAAGGGGTCGAATCCTACTACTCAGACTCCTGCCTATACGAAAAGTCGAAGAGGCACCTTGATGAAGGAGACGTACAAGCTCATACCGAGACAGCTACGGGATCAGAAGGACCCCTAACGATGTCTCCAAGCTCACAAACGGGGCAAGTCCGCACCCCTTACTGCCACTCTGCGGAAGGACGCAATCAGCCTCTCGGCGCAAGAGGAGCAGATGATAATCCGGCTGCCAAGGTCCGGCCAAGTGCCGAGACCCACAACGGGGCCACTGACTATCAGGCTACCAAGAGTCAGCCAACCACAGCAGGGAAGCTCAACCCCTCTGACAGGCTACTGACGATACGCCTTCCCAAGAAGGGTCGTCAGCCCGATGCAAGGTCTGACACTTCTAGCGAACCGGCCACTCCCTGCTCTATATCGAGTACCAAACTAGGGGTCGCTAGTCTGCCAATGACTCCACGCTCTGCTCCATCAACTGAACCACTGACAATCAAGCTTTCCAGGTCGTCCACTCAGTCTTCGTTCACACAGGGGGTAGCCGAAGAGGAACCGAAGCTAGCCAAGTATGTGGCTGCCCACACTGATGTCCCCTCCGTTGATGATGTAATCCCCTAGAAAAGATACCTTACTTCATCAATAAAGGGTATCTTTGAACTACACCGAGCTCAATAAGCTATGTACAATGTATGCTATGGAACACGGTATAGGCACTCACCTACACACACAAGTGATAAATGTGTACACCGCGATCCGGCTTACTCCAGTAGAAGACTTACCAAATAATTGAGGGAGGAGATCATCCGATCATCTTCGGCCGGACCAACAACCCACATCCCCTCACCATATAAAAAGCCGACCTCAGGTCAGATGCCGGAAGACTGCCTATGTATCTCTATAGCCCTCAATCCAAATATCTCATGCAGAAATAGGGGTATGATCTGGAGACGACGCCAGGATTGAACTACGGCACTGGGCGACGATTACCTTTGAAGCCGCCAGTCCCGACGGGCAAACCACGGAACTACTATAGCAAAACTCGATGCGGGTTAGGGTATGTAACGCCTACTACGACCCCTGAAAGTTCAGATGAAAAATACGACTGGCAGTCACATTCAATCGGATCACCAACTGCCGACTCAGATACCAGCATCGGAGATGTGTTCAAACAAGTCATGTCAGTCAACATGGCATTCGTCGACGCTTACGAGGAAGACGAAGACATCCCCGAGATCCTCGAGCTAGAGCCGTGGGCCCAGTAATTAGACAATGGAAAAAGCGGTTCGAACTGAGAGAACCTCCTACTGAAGATGAGGTTATACAAGTTGACCTCGGCGGCGAATCTTCTCCGAAACTGATTTTCATCAGTAAAAGCCTAACAGACGAAAAATGGGAGTCGCTGCTAGAACTTGTCAGAGAGTACATTGATGTGTTCGCCTGGAGCTATGAAGACATGCCAGGGTTAAATCTCGACATCGCTCTTCACAAACTCAACATTCGACCAGATGCGAAGCCAGTCAAGCAACAACAGCGACGCTTCCGTCCAGGCATCATGGACGCGATCGAAGCCGAAGTCAACAAACTGATAGCCAGCGGCTTCATTCGTAAGGAGCAACATCCAGACTGGATCGCCAATATAGTACCGTCCTCAAGAAGAATGGAAAGATTCGAATCTGCATCGACTTCCGCAACCTGAACGAGGCGTGCCCCAAAGATGAATTCTCCTTTCCTATCACAAACATCATGATCGACAATACCTGCGGCTTCGAACGTATGTCATTCATGGATGGCTTCTCGGGGTACAACTAAATCAAAATGTCTCCTGATGACGAAAAGCATATATCATTCCGAACACCAATTGGCACGTACTGCTACACAGTCATGTCTTTCGGTTTGAAGAATGCCGGCGCCACATATCAAATAGCCATGAGCATCATCTTCAGAGACCACTTACGCAAGACAGTGGAGTGCTACGTTGACGATATAGCCGTTAAGAGCCACTACAAAGGAGACATCTGCAGGATCTAAGGACGGTATTCGACCTAATGCGAGCGCACAATTTGAAAATGAACCCTACGAAGTCCTTTCTGGGCGTATCAGCGGAAAGTTCTTGGGCTTCATCATCACACAGGGTATCCATGTAGACCCTGAGAAGACGAAAGCAATCATGGAGATGGATCCCCCGAGAAATCTCTGCGAACTCAGAGGCCTCCAAGGGAGGCTAGCTTACATCAGAAGGTTCATTTCCAACCTCTCCAGGCGATGTCGACCGTTCACGCACGTCATGAAGAAAGGAGTCTCATTCGTATGGGACGAGCAATGCCAGCATGCTTTCGACAGCATCAAAGAATATTTGTCAAATCCTCCAGTTTTGGTGGCCCCGGTTCCTGGAAAACCATTCCTGCTCTATGTACGAGTAATGGAACACTCCCTTGGGGCTTTGCTGGCACAGAACAACGAGCAGGCCATGAATAGGCCATATATTACCTCAGCCGAATGATGATTGGGCCAGAACACCGATACACCGCTGTGGAGAAGGAATGCCTCGCCCTGGTGTTCGCCATTCAGAAAATGCGGTATTATGTCACCGGACAAACGTTACATGTGATCTCACGAGTCAACCCTCTCAGGGTCCTCATGACTAAACCAGGGACACTCAGCTCTCGACTTGCTACATGGGCAATATTGCTGTCCCCTTATCATATGATCTTCGTCCCCCAAAAGGCAGTCAGAGGTCAAGCCCTGGCGGACTTTTTAGCAGCCCACCCAGGCTCGGAGTCCTCCAGAATATATGAGAAGATCCCAGACGAGGTCGTCGACTCGCATGCAACCTCTCACTAGGCTATATGGCGAATGTTCTTTGACGGTGCTTCAAGGACCGGACCTAAAGGCAATATAGTCGTCGGAGTCGGTAGGGGTAGTGCTGATCTCCCCTTCCGGATTGGTGATTAACCGCGCTTATTCCCTCACCGAGCCCTGCTCTAACAATGTGGCCGAGTACAACGCTCTGGTCATTGGCCTCCAACTTGCAAAAGAGCTGGGGTAGAATACCTTGAAGCATACGGCGATTCCCAACTAATCGTCAATCAGATTCGGGGCTCGTACAAAGTCCGCCATGAAGACATGATCCCTTATCACCAAATAGCGATCGATATCATCTCGTCATTTGAGGGGTTCTTCATCGAGTACGTCCCCAGACTCCGAAATATTGAAGCCGATGCCCAAGCTGGTCTTGCCGCTTCCCTAGCAGTCCCAAATTATGATCGCCAATCAGTGGAGGTGATAGGCCACGAACTAGTCTGTCCCAAGAATAATGTGCAATTCGTGGCGAGTTATTCCGCCCAGAGGATCGATGACGCCCCAGATTGGAGACAACCATTCATCGACTTCGTCGTATACGACATCCTCCCCGAAAACCCAAAGGAAGCCACTTCCATCAGACGACGTTTTCTCAGATTCTTCTACGATACAGAGACAAAAATGTTGTATCGCCGCTCCTACGATGGATTACTGCTTCGGTGTCTGTCAAACAGAAGCCAAAGAAGCCGTACGAGAAGCTCACGACGGTGTCTGCGGGGCCCACCAGTATGGCCCAAAATTGCAAGACCGCCTTCGACGAATGGGCTACTATTGGCCCACGATGGTGGCAGATGCGATAGATTATGCTAGAAAAATGCAAAGCCTGCCAAGTCC
>JANAVB010009839.1:0-27161 GCA_029216955.1 Iris pallida
AAGATTATGTCTGATCAGATTGGTACTCCAGTATGGCAGATCCCAGAATATGCTCCTCTTTGTCCCGTTATGATCTCTAACAAATCCATCGCACTTGTACCCAGTTGTAGGATCTTCGATAGCACTTGGAAAATCTTTAACCTCCTCCCATATCGTGGCTCCGTACCACCTTGGCGGTGGATCACCCTTCTCTACAACACGACACAGAATGCATTCCTGTTCCTTCTGAACGATGATCTTTTGGCAGAAATTATCGATAACAATCAAGGAAGCATGGTTTTTCCTCCGTATTTCAAGCGGAAAGCCTTACTACGGTCCATGCAATACGGACATGAGAGACGGCCATGAGTGCTCCATCCAGATAACATTCCATAGGCCGGAAAGTCGTTGATGGTCCACATAAGGGTTGCCTTCTCTGAAAATTTTGCTTCCTGGATACATCGTACGTGTTAGCGCCTACTTCCCATAACTGATTCAACTCATCTATCAAAGGCTGTAAGTACACGTCAATGTTCCTCTTGGGATTATTCGGACCAGGAATTATAACGGTTAGAAATATGTACTGAGTCTTCATGCACATCCAAGGCGGTAGGTTATACGGAGTGACAATTACAGGCCAGCACGAATACTGGGATCCCGAAAGACCAAAAGGAGTAAAACCGTCAGAAGATAGTCCCAACCTGACATTACGCGGATCTGAAGCAGGATACACTCGATCAAAGTGCTTCCACGCTTCTCCATCGGATGGGTGATCCAACACTCCTTCATCTGTTCTTGCATGTGCCAACTTATATTTTCGACCGTCTCTTTCACCATAAATAATCTTTGCAACCGCGGCGTTAAAGGCAAGTAGTGCATTGAATCGGTCGGTCTTCTTGCACCGGTAGACCTTCATGTACTAGTTGTCTTATAGCGATCAGCACCACAAAATCTGCACACATCTGCGTCCTTGTCGTCTTTGTAGTACAGCATGCACCCATTGCGACAGGAATCGATTTTCTCGTATCCCATCCAGAGCGATCTCACCATCCTCTTAGACCGGTAGAAGTCTTTAGGCAACTTAGCACCCGCCGACAAGATCTCTATAATCAACTCCAACACTCGGTTGTAGCATTCTTGCGACATGTTAAAATCTGACTTAATGCTCAACAGTCTTGTAACCACCTCCAACGGTGAATGATCCTCACAACCAGGATACAATAAAGTCCTTACATTCTCCAGCAACTCCATGAACTGTGCAGCATCGGCGTTCGGTGCCTCCTCAGGTGCATCATGAACGAAACTAGGCCCCGCAGCGTCGAAAACCATGTTCACGCACCGTCGTTGTATGCATGATTATCTGAAACAAAATTAGGTCCCGCATGCATATACGGCTCAACGTAAGGCTCCGGCTCTGATGCTAAAGACACAAGTTCTCCGTATGCGGTCCACTGATAGTAATTAGGCGTGAAACCCCTCGAGTACAAATGATATGTCACTTCCACTTCTGGATAATATTTCACGTTATGACATTTCACACACGGACACTTAATTTTGGTACCGTCCATGTACTGAGGGAACGCCTTAGCAAACTGCAGGAACTACTCTACTCCCGCTATGTATTCATCCCGCACACCACACATATTATCAGGACGACAATTGTACATCCATGAACGATTCTGCAAGTAGTAATTCATATCCATTTGGAAATAATTCTGCAAAGATGGACACACATTATCCAACAGGCACAAATTCGTATATTATGTCTTATTATGGGTCAAACTAAGTTGTACTAAGTCAAACAAAGTCAAACAAGGTCAAGCTAAGTCAAACAAGTCAAACAAGGTCAAACTAGGTCAAGGGTTGACCTACAGTTGACTTTGTTAACTCTTAGTCCAATCTAGGTCAGATGTTGACTCTACTTTGACTTTCAGTCAAAATAGTCAACCTTAGTCAACCTACGGTCGATACCGATACGGTTTGGCATGTTCTGATCCGATACAAATCGATACCAAATATTGACCGATACCGACATTGGGGGTCTTTGTTCCGGTCAATTCGGCAAAACCAATCGGTAAGGGTAACTACTATTTCATATAATTTCAAAACTACTAAGAAATAACGCTAAAATACTTAAAATTATGCCTAAATGTATAAAATATATGTTTTTAAATGTAAATAATTTATTAATAATTATTTGTTTTCCGATACCAAAGTCTGATACTCCGATACGATACCGCCGATACTACCGATATCGCCGATACCAATACTCATAGGAATAGTCCGATACCGATATTGTGAACCTTGGGTATATATCGTCAACATTTCAGATTCTTAAAATAAATTTCAAATGGATTTTGGATTGTATATATATGTGTATTTGTGTGTATATCATGGTTTAAAGTATCGGCCGATACCGATCCGATACGGCCGATACCGAGACGGTTTGGCAAGTTTCGATCCGATACCGACCGATACCAAATATTGATCGATACCGACATTGGGGGTCTTTATTCCGGTCAATTCGGCAAAACCAATCGGTAAGGGTGACTACTATTTCATATAATTTCAAAACTACTAAGAAATAACGCTGAAATACTTAAAATTATACCTAAATGTATAAAATATTGTTTATAAATATAAATAATTTATTAATAATTATTTGTTTTCCGATACCAAAGTCTGATACTCCGATACGATACCGCCGATACTACCGATATCGCCGATACCAATACTCATAGGAATAGTCCGATACTGATTCCGATACCGATATTGTGAACCTTGGTGTATATCATTGTATACATATATTTATATATGTATTTGTGTGTATGTAAGTGTGTGAGTATATATACATGTATACATATGTATTTGTGTGTGTATGTAAGTGTGTGAGTATATATGTATTTGTGTGTGTATGTAAGTGTGAGTATATACATGTATATACATTGTATACATATAGTCCGATACCGATTCCTGCACCGTCTTCTGCCCCCCTTCCCCTACCCCTGCACCCACCCCAACCCTCCCCTGCCCCCTTTCCCCTACCCCTGCCCCACCCCAACCCTCCCCTGCCCCCCTCCCCCCTTTCCTGCCCACTCCCCCTACCCCTGCACCCACCCCAACCCTCCCCTGCCCCCCCTCCCCTGTCCCCCTCCCCATACCCCTGCACCCACCCCTGCACCCTCCCCTGCCCCCCTCTCCCTACCCCTGCACCCACCCCAACCCTCCCCTGCCCCCCTCCCCCTACCCCTGTACCCACCCCAACCCTCCCCTGCCCCCTCCCCCCTCCCCTGCCCCTCCCCCTACCCCTGCACCCACCCCAACCCTCCCCTGCCTCCGGGTACCCCCACCCCTCGACAGTAAGACCCCCCACCCCCTGCACCCACCCCCACCCCTCTCTCCCCCCTCGACAGCTAGGGTTAGGGTCTCGTGTCCGTGTCTGTGTCTAGATAGCTAGGGCTAGGGTTAGGGTTTACCTGAGGAGGGTGGCTTCGTCGGAGGATAGAGGCGGCGAGGAGGGTGGCTTCGTCGTCGGAGAAAGGCGAGGAAGGCTCCTTCGTCGGAGGAGGGAGGCTGGTCGCCGGAGGGAGGGGTCAACGGGCGAGCGGGGTCGCCGGGGGAAGAAGGGGGAGGGTGTCGCCGGAGGGAGGGGTCGCCGGAGGGGAGGATTCGCCAAGGGGAGAGGGAGAGAGCGGGAAGAAAAATTTGGGTAAAAATTTTGTGATTTCGACCGGGCCAGGAACCCTATATGAAATACAACAGCGACGCATAAATTATACGTCGCTAAACGTCGCAATACAGCGACGTAAAATGGACGTCCGTCGTAAAATGTCGCGCATCAGCGACGTAACTTATACTGCGTCGCTGAACGTCGCTACACAGCGACGGACAGCGACGTATAACACAAGAAGTCGCTATCGGCAATTATCAGCGACGGGTATTTTTGCCGTCGATATATGTCGCTATTTTAGCATATTTTAGTAGTGATTCATTTTAAAATTGTACGCTCGCATCAGGTCGAATACCGTCCTCAGATCCTGCAGATGGTCTCCCTTATAGCGACTCTTGACGGCGATGTCATCAACATAGCACTCCACGGTCTTGCGCAAGTGGTCCCTGAAGATGATACTCATGGCTCTTTGATATGTTGTGCCAACGTTCTTTAAACCGAAAGGCATGACTGTGTAACAGAACGTGCCTATTGGTGTTCGGAATGCTGTATGCTTTTCGTCGTCGGGAGACATCTTGATTTGGTTATACCCCGAGAAGCCATCCATGAACGACATAAGTTCGAAGCCGCATGTATTGTCAATCATGATGTCTGTGATAGAGAGGAGAACTCATCTTTGGGACACGTCTCATTCAGATTGCGAAAGTCGATGCAGATTCGAATCTTCCCATTCTTCTTGAGGACCGGTACTATATTGGCAACCAAGTCCGGATGTTGTTCCTCACGAATGAAGCCTCTGGCTATCAGTTTGATGACTTTGGCTTCGATCGCATCCATGATGCCTAGGCGGAAGCGTCATCGTTGTTGTTTGACTGGCTTTACATCTGGCCGAATGTTGAGCTTGTGAAGAGCAACATCGACGTTTAGTCCTGACATGTCTTTATAGCTCTAGGCGAACATATCAATATATTCCTTTACAAGTTTCAGTAGTGATTCTCGCTCTTCATCAGTCAGATTCTTGCTGACGAAGATGGGTTTTGGGGAGGATTCATCACCGAGATCAACTCGTACAACCTCATCGGTGGGAGGCTCTCTTTGTTCGAACTGCTTCTCCTACTGTGCATCTAGTTGTTGTGCCCATGGCTCTAGCTCAAGAAGTTCGTGAATGTCTTCATCTTCTTCGTAGGCATCGGCAAGTGCCATATTGACGGACCAGACTTGCCTGAGCATGTCCCCGATGCTGATATCTGAATCAAAAGTGGGTGATCCGGTTGAGTATGAGTGCAAGTCCAATTCTTCGTCTGAGCTTTCGGGTGTTGTCATAAGTGTGACATAATGTAGCCCATGTCTGGTCTTGTTATAGTAATCTCGTGGTTTTCCAGCTGGAATCGACGATTGTAAAGGTAACCGCCGTCCAGTGCCGTAGTTCAAGCCTGGTATAGTTCCCAGATCATATCCTTGTTTTTGCATAAGGTACTTGGATTGGGAACTATAAGATAAAGGGGCAATCTTTCGGTATCGGGTTCGAGCTCAACTTCTTCCATCTTCAAGGGCTGTGGATTATTCTTCCGGTCGAAGATGATTAGGTAATCCCCTCCCTCGATTATACGGTAAGCATCTTCCATGGGAGTGAGTTGATTTGCGGTGTAAACATTTGTCCCTGTGTGTGTAGGTGAGTGCCTATACCGTGCTCCATAGCATACATTGTACAAAGCTTATTAAGCTCGATGTAGTTCAAAGATAGTCCTTTATTGATAAAGTAAGGTACCTTTTCTAACGGGATTACATCTTCTGCGGATGGAACATCAGTGTGAGCAGCCACATACTTGGCCAGTTCTGGTTCTTCTTCGGCCACCCCTATATAAATGAAGACTGAGAGGATGACTTGAGCAACTTGATCATCAGGGGTTCTGCTGGTGGAGCAGAACGTGGAGTCATTGGCAAACTAGCGACCCCCAATTTGGTACTCGATGCTGGACGAAGAGTTGTTGGCTCGCTGGAAGCCCCCGACTTTGCATCGGGTTGACGATTCTTCTTGGGAAGACGTATCGTCATTGGCTTGTCGGAGGGATTGAACTTCTCTGTTTGTGGCTGGCCGACTCGAGGCAGTCTGATTGTTAGTGGCTCCGTTGTGGGCCTTGGCACTTGGCCGAACCTTAGCAGCCGGATTATCATTTGCCCCTCTTGTGCCGAGAGGTTGATTGCATCCTTACGCAGAGCGGCCGTAAGGGGTACGGTCTTGCCAAGTTTGCGAGCTTGGAGGTAGATCGTCAGGGGTTCTTCTGATCCTGTGGCCGTCTCAGTACGAGCTTGCACATCTCCTTCACCAAGGTGCCTCTTCGACTTTTCGTATAAGCAGGAGTCTGAGTAGTAGGATTCGACCCCTTTGAAGGGATCAATGTCGACAAATTCTGTCCTCACGAAGCCGTGTTTGTCGACATACTTGAAGCACTGGTGCAGCGTGGAAGGCACGATCATGTAATCGTGAATCCAAGGGCGCCCTAGGAGGATATTATAGGAAGTGTCCGCATCTATGACGTAACAGGTCACTTCTGACTGAAGATCGCCGATTTGGCACTTCAAGCAAATCGTTCCAATCGGGTAGCTCCTGCCCGAATTGAAATTGCTGATGGCGGTGCTTGTTGGTGTCAGGCGATGCATAGGAATATAGAGATGATGTAACAGACCCTTCGGGATGATACTTATGGAAGAACCAGGATCAATGTGCATCCGATCCACCTTTACGTCGCCGATGTATCCAGTGTAATATAACGGACGATCGTGCAGGTTGGTTTTAATGAGCATATCCTGTGGAGTGAAGACAATGTTGGGTATCGATCCTGTGCAAGCGCTGTCTTGGAGATTTACAGGCGGGCTTTCTCCCGTGAGGTTGACCTGAGCTAGATATGCGTCGGCATTCTGGAGTGCATCGCTCAAAGCCGTACGAATATCCTTGGAGAGTCTCGGGAGCTCGTATAATAACAATTTGGCCGGTGTATTGGCTAATTGTGCCAAGATGTCAAAATTATAGGGCCTCTCTAGCCCATGAGATACCTCTTTTCAGAGGGATTTTCAAAGCGAGTCTCCTTCGGCCTAGGCTTGTCGGTCGTCGGAGGTTGGGAAGGTCCTGGAGCGTCAGTAGTGGCCGGCTGATGCTCTTCAGTCGAGTTATCTGGCGTAGGTTAGGATTGAGCACCAGACCGAGTGACAACAGCTGTAGCTTCTTCGACTCTACCGAGATTGTACAGCAGGATCTGACCTTTCCATTCTTCCTGCCAATGGGGAGTGGTGCGGACTGAGTCACTTCAGGTACCAAGTCTGGATGGACCCACATGACCTCCCCACATGACGTGGTAAGGGGTACTAGACCAGTAGCCTGATCTCGAGGAGGTGGAAGATTAGCAATCTCTATTGTCGCCCGAGGGATGGGTATCACGTCGTCTTGAGTCTCTATCGGAGGGAAGCTGCTAAACTGTACGGACACCATGTTGGCTGCCACGGTTACCTCCTCGAAATCAATGGCCAGAGCCTTCGAATCGATGAGATGTTGGATGTATCGCTTCAGTTGGTAGCAGTTGTGTGTAGCATGGTGGACGTAGCGATGGTAATGATAGTAGTTTGGATCTCCATTTTGCTGGCCGAGGTTCCCGTATTGGTGGAGGGAGCTGAATTCTATCCCCTTGTATGAGAATGTCCAAGATGGACTTTACATGGCCGTCTTCGAAGGAGTAGGTCATTTGCGGCCATTGCTTGTCTGCCGGTTTTGACTCAGGCTTCTGGGCTGTATCGGCCACCATAGCCTACTTGCCCTTGTTATTCCGATTGTTGGAGGAGTTACCACCATTGTTGTTGTTGGTATTAGGGCGCTTGCCCTTGTCCTCTCCCACTGAGATGTGCAATCCCAGTTGGCGAGCCTTCTTCAACCTGTCCTCGAAGCTAGTAGCACTGATGATGAACGTCTTCCAGTCCTTGAATTGACTTTCATCCATCCAGAGGCTGATTATTGGGAGCAGTCTCTTTTGGCAAATTTCAATTAAGGAGGAATCCGGATTACCAGACGGCAACTTCACTGCGGTTTGGCGAAACCACTCAATATAGTTCCTTGACAGCTCTTTCTTCCCTTGAACGACATCCATGAGGGTGGACATTGTGATATCCTGTCCTACTTCGTAGAATCTCTCCAAGAACATGCACTTGAAGCTGGCGAAGGAGTGGATGCAGTTGTCTGGCAGGTTACGGTACCAGTCGAAGGCGACCCCTTCCAATGCCCTGATGAATAATCGTATAAGGATGGCATCGTCATAGGTAGATGGTCGGTTGTGACCTCGAAGTAAGTGATGTACCGACTTGCGGAGGTCTTTCCATCATATGGATTGATGTGGAATGGTTTATACTTTGGTGGGAAGGGAACATCTCTCCACGCAGCGGGATACGGTTGTCGTATCCTGAGGTCTTGGCAGTTTTCTCGGGCATGGAACATGGCCCGGAGCTCCTGGACCTCTCTTCTTGCCTTCTTGGCCTCGTCTGCAGTGGTAGGAGCCGACATTTTAGGAGGATTATTGCCCGGGTTTGGTGCCGCTGAGTTTGAGTCCGTATTGACCGCGTGACCCAAGTTTGTTTGGCCAGCCGTCGCTCCTTGCAGAGTAGGAAGGGCTGCTTTGATCTCGTCCACTGATTTGACCAAAGTGTGCTGTATCGCCTCCAGAGTATCGATGCATTGGCGATCATTTGTACCATCTTGTTCGTCATTTGTCATGAATGTCGTCCTCACATGAGGTGAAGTGGAAGGGACGATGGATGACGTGCCCTCCGAATCATACCCCTGTACCGAGAAGTCATCGGGGTATGTCGAAATATTCTCCTCTGGTTCGGACTCAGAAGGAATAGTACCTCCAGCTTCGAAGCTTGCCTCGTTTTGAGAGTCATGGACGCCCTCGGGGATGTCGGACCCTGCTGTATCTGATAGGAGAGTTGTTTTCTCGGGCTCATCTCCTTGGAACATTAGATTATCGTAGATGTTCGGAGGAGTGCTACCCCCAGTATCAGCGACCCCCAGTGATATGGATGATGAATCTTCCACTGTAGCAGATTTCGTCTTTGAACGGGTACCTTGGAAAACTCCGGTGGTGGGCAACCGTTTAGACGACAGTTTCTTAGTCATAGTGGTTAAATATTTGGGCTGGAAACGTTTATCTTCTTCCCTCTCCCATCGGCGGAGATTTTCTGAGTAGAGTTGCACCCCTCTGAGCTCGGCTGTTGTAATCTTTGGAAGACGGACTGCCGGTCTTCTCGTACCGTCATATTGTTGTAACAGCAGTTGACGATGACTTGGGTACAGTGACGTCCGTGGGAGGACTCTTTGCACCCCGAGGCCTCTTCTCTTTCCTTGCGCTTGTGGAGGATAGCCTCACGCAAGTCAGATGGGTCTGGAACGACCATGTTTGCTTCCTGGGTTTTGTGAGACTTTTTGGAACCACATTGTTCGTTTGCCGTCGGGGGCTGGACTCGAGTGGTTCTGTACAACTTCCCATCAGAGGCCCGCATAACAGTATGTGGAGCGCTCGGATGGTCAGAGGTCGGGACAGCAGACTGAGCTCACCAAGCTCGCGCTGCCCTAGACTTCTTCACTCTAGTGCATGAGGAGACATAGTAGGAAGAGTCTAAGTGGTGTTGCAGAGAGTCAAACATATTTTCTCGGAAGCATGAGAGATCAGGACCATAGGAGAGGCGATCAAAGACTGAGCCGCGTGGAGCAGACAATATGCGGCTGGAATCAACAGTCTTCATGCGGCTGACAATCGTAGCCGCATGGGCTTTCTTCAAGCGGCTGGAAGTCTCGGCCGCATAAGTCTTCTCCATGCTGCTGGAAATCTTAGCCGCATGTGTATTCTGCATTCGGCTGGCAGTTTCGACCGCATGGACATCATACAAGCAGCTGGCAATCTCGGCCGCATGAGTGTTCAGCCTGCGGCTAGTGCCTTTGTTCGGCTTCTTCCTGGAGCACATAGAATCACTCTTTGCCCCTGGAAGTCCAGCATCGTAGTGCTTTCCTCTGCTAGATTTGGGGACAGCAGAGTCCTCTATGGCTTAAAGTGGAGCCGCATGAGAGTTTCCTTCGCCGTCTTGGGCAGCAGAGAGTACTCCGTCCAGAGCTTGGGGAGGAGCAAATGATTTTGGCCTCCACTCCCTGCGAGCTTTCTTCGTACGGGTTCGCTTCTGGACCGGGCCAGCGCTCCCGTCGGAGAGAATTTCTTCAAACGCCTGTTGGTCGAAGCGGACGACCATCTTCTGTTGTGTGGAGCCAAGTTTGGTTGCATCCGATTGCGTCACCAACTTCTCTGCCGTGGAGAAGTTTGTCCCCAGCAGAGTCGCCATCATGTTTGCCATTGATTATAAAAGAACAGAACTATTATATCGGAGGACTGGACTTTTACTTCACAATACAAACTCGCTCATACAAAGAAAGTCTGGGGACGAAAACCTAGGTACAACAATCTAAGTACAATTGTTTAGTTTTTTCTGGGGGATGACGGTAGAGGCTCGGGAAAGCGACGGCAGCTCTGCCTTACTCCTTGGACGATCGGATGCAGCCTTGGCTCTGGTGAAGAAATGCTCTTGGACGTGTGGAGAGACTCCCTTGCGCCTTCGGTTGCTAGATCTCTGGATGTCTCTGTAGTGCTCTCTCTCTTTTCTCTGCTCTCTCCTTGCTCTTCTCTCCTCTTCTGCCTTCTGCAAGGGAATGGCACCTTGATATTTATAGCAATGGGGTGTGCTCATTAGGGTTCGCAAATAATTGCCTCCTTCAGATGTCAGCGGTTAAGGATCAATTAATCTGGGCCATTCATCTTGAATATAATGAATTTGAGCAAAATGTGATTGCATCAAATCTCTGTGGACAATAAATTGATTGTCATGAATATTCGTGATTTATGATAGCCTGCCACGTGTTCAATTTGCTTGATTTGATTTGATCTGGGCAATTATGACGATCACAACAAATCTGATTTTGTTAGGATTTGTTAGCACCCATAATTCCAAGGAAGATAAGACTGCCACGTGTCTCACTTGTAGAGAAGAGCGCCACGTGTCTCAACTGGACCGTCCTGGCCGAGCCGCATATGGGGGGTCCTCTCAGCCGCATGAAACCTGCAGCAGCACGTGGATGGGCAGCCGCATGAGGATAGGCAGCCGCATGCAGAGGGGCAACCGTATGGAGATAGGCAGCCGTATGCAGATGGGCAGCCGCATGGGATAGGCAGCCGCATGCAGATGGGCAGCCGTATGGGAATAGGCAGCCATATGCAGATGGGCAGCCGCATGGGGATAGGCAGCTGCATGCAGATGGGCAGCCGTATGGGATACGGATAGGCAGCCGCATGCAGATGGGTAGCCGCATAGAGTGGCCTCAGGACTTGGTGGATTTTGCCAGCTGTAATGAGATTTTCTCCTCTTTCCTTGGATCATGCCATCATGTCAGAGTCATTATTACGTCCTTATGTCAGAGCTGTTATTTGTCAGAGTAGCCGTCAGGTCATTAAATGCAGCCGAATGTAGAGAAGAACTGTTGAAGGCCACGTGGCTTCTTTCTGAGCTGCATGGATCTATCCGAGCCGCATGGACCCCTGAGCCGCAAGGACTTCTGAGCCGCATGGGGATCCTGAGCCACATGGGGATCCTTCTGTCGGAGCCGCATATGTCTTTCTTTATTTTTTCCATGCTTCTACAACGGATGAGCTTCTACTTGAAGTCTCTAGATTTTGACTTATGGTCAATTGTTATCAATAGCTACAAAAAGCCTACTATCACTTCTATTCTCACATCCTCTATAATCAACAAGCCTTATTATAGTTACACGGAGGAAGAGAAGAAGTTAGCTAGCCTTAATGCAAAAGCTATGCATATTTTATTATGCTGTAGACTCAAATGTATTTAATCTTATTAATACTTGCACAACATCTCATAAAATTTGGAAAGTTCTTAAGCTACTTATGAGCGCAGGTATAAAAGCAAAGCTAGCAACTCCAGAGAGAAGGATAGTCTTCATAATGATGCAAATATATGTATGATGGAATTGGGTTAAGGTACAACATAATCCCCTATACGAAGAAGAGCTTGTATGTGACAACTACAAGAAGATAGACCACATCCAAAAAGATTGTACTACTGCTAGAAAGGAGAGTTACTACGAACGATCAAAAGAAGAAAGATCATCATATCACAAGTACACTAGCACAAGCATATGGTGTGAAAGAGAAGCAAGAGATTCTAAAGAAGAAGAAGAAGAAGAGAGACCTCATAAAGCTACAAATTTATGCTCAATGGCATTATCTAACAAGGTACAAAATAATTCTTTTTCTGAAGATAGTAATTTTCTCATGATGAGTTATCTGATGCTTTTAGTGATCTATTAAAAGAACACAAGAAAGTATTAGATAAGTATAAGCAAGCTAGAAAGGATATTCTATCCTATAAGCATGAGAATGAAAAGCTTACTTGCTTATTGAATAATGATAGAGTTACTTCTACTTCTGATAAATCTATTGAGATATCCACACTTGAGTCTATATTGCATGAGGTGCTTGAATGCATTGAAAAGAGCACTCAAGAAAATGCTAAACTTAAGGAGGAGTTAGAAACAGAAAAGAAGAAGTACTCTATAGCTGCTCTTAGAATTGATTCTCTTTCTTCTAAGTATGATGAGATCTGTGCTAACTCTAAAAAGTTAGAGATTAGACTGGGAAAGCAGGTAGTACAACCTACGACTCAGTTTAACACAAGACACTTAGCACATCACAAAGTCACCCACGACAGAACATCTTGAAAGGAAGCAAGCAAAGCTAAAGCTTCACATAACCATGCTTTCTATTACAAGTATCCACGAAGATCATACCACACTACTGCATGTTTCATACTGTTGTACATAGTACTAATTTTATTTCTTTCTGTCATTATTGTGGTATGAATGGACATGTTTCTAATCATTGTCAGATTAGAAAACTTGCTGATATGAACTTGTGCAAATGGGTTCCCAAAGCTAACAAATGTGGATCCAAGTATTGGATACCAAAGTCTTCACCTAATATTGCAGGTGAAGCTTCTTATGTCAAATAGAACCATGGAACATGTTGGTGATTGCAAAGCTAAATAGTTCTTAATATCTAGCATGTTCTTATTGATTTCTTACCATGGAACAGGTCATCTTCTAAGCAATTGTACCAACATAAGTGTGGTCACTAGAACCACTTCGGTAACATGCTTTCTAAATAGTTCTTAATATCTAGCATGTTCTTATTGATTTCTTACTATTAGCTTTCATTGATATCTTTTTAATTTGTTTTTATTTGAATCAATATGAGACATAATCCTTGCTTGACTAGCTGTTTAGCTTAAATATTTAGTTCACACTAAAGTATTTTACTCACTTTCAATTAGTGTGACACATTTATCTATGTATGCTCTTCATTTTAGTTTTATTTTTGAAGCATGCATAGGAGCTTAATTTTGTTTTGATGAATATGTTTTGACTCTTCGTCTTTAATATTTTTTAATGGTCACTTCTTACCGATTTGTCTTTAACATGTCATATTTACTTTGATTTGTATTTTGAGAGTATGTATGTTTTAGCACAAGTCTCCTGTTTACTTGAAAAGTATATACATATATTTTTATGTTAACCTTGTGCTTGCATAATATACTTTACTATTGATTCACATATTTTATTTTGATTACTTCTTATGAATCATTACATCTTTGTCTGATAAAGTTTATTTATGCATTTTTTGATCTTGTGATAATTTTATGCTTATTAAGGATACATGAATATTCATTGTCTTTCATATATTGCTGATATATTTCTTATATTTTTGTATAAATATCTTTATAGGGATATATAAGTTAAGTTCAAGTTCTATATTATTTTAAAAAGTAGTTTCAAACTTGTGCTTATCTCATACTTCAGTTATTGATTACTTTGAACAATTTTTTATGTTCTTATCTTTATTAGCTTCTTCCTCAAAGTCTCTTTTAATGATGTATGTTTTCTTGGCTTTTTGGTTGACATTTAGATACATGACTCTTATTGATTTTTTTTTTAATATCTTGATAACCATTCCTTGGGTATTTACTTTTAGGGATTCTGGATTTCGACGATGTTCGATGATACTACATATATTCCTTTGAATATAAGTTCTTAAGAGTAGAGATCATCTTGGGAACAAGCCAAAATGGTCCTTCTGTCATACAGGTGTAAATAGCCTGAAGCGACATGGTGTACTAGTCTTTGGACTACCGCTAGCTGGGAACCGGCTAACCAGAAGTGATCAATACTTCATAGGCTTAAGATTTATTAAGGTGTACTTGCAACTATCGTCTAGTTCTGGATCCAAAGTACTGAACCCAGTCCCCTAGGTTCCAAAATACATCAACGTATCTAGGTCCTACATTTTGATTTACAAATATTTTATATTTGATTGTTACCCAATAATTTTGTAGCACATATGGATAAATGTAATTCATACATCTTATACCGTATGCTACATTGTTCTAAGATTTCTTTAAGTCCATAGAATATATTTATTTCATATTGTACTATTTTTCTTAAATTCTTGGTTACTAAAGAAGAGATTTATTTTGGATACAAGCCTACAAAGGGTCTGTCTGTCACCACGACTACGGTCGAAGCGAAGCGGTACTTAAGTGTTCCCCGGTGAACCTCCGTTAGCTGGGACAGTACCTCTACAGCTAACCCAAGATTGATCAACGCTTTATAAACTAAAGGTTTATTTAGATCTAGTTGCAATAGTTATATGATGGATTTGAATTTTAGATTTGATGGATAATATTATTTAATGATTTAATTTTACAAAAGGTAACATATATTGATCTTCATAGGTTAATGTTTGTCATCTTTTGATGTATTCTTTTCTGTCACACTTTTCGATATTCAGACTTAATTATTTTGTGACTACTCAGTGAATATTATGGTCTTGTGGTTTCGTCTTTAACTTGTGTAATATTCATTGATTTTGAGCTTTATATTATTATCTTCTTATTCAAGTTACTTACTGTCTACAATAGTAACTCTTTGTAGGAGAGAAGTCATGCATATTTAATGTCTCTCTCTCAAAGCGTTTATTTTCTTTAAACCTTACGGTTGTCAGGTGGACACCGTGCTAAGGCTTTAAAAGGGAAGAAATGAACTTTGATAAGAAGACCTAATATTTTTGAATTAGTTTTCTACTTCTGAAAATATGTCTCTGAATTTTTATTTTTAAATTTTGTCAATATTATTATTTTGGATATAGCCATGTAAAGGTGGAGAAGTTAATTATTTCAAAACAGGTATCCCCTTGACATGCCATACACTTTTCTTTGGACATTTATCTAGTTATGTTTATTTGTTCAAATGGATTTATTTATGATTTATAGATTCTTTTATTGAAATTATTTTCATAATTCGAATCGCCAGCTTTTAGTCTGAGGACTAAATGGACGTATTCGAACATTTATTAAGACAATTTTTCGTAATAAATTCCACATTGTTGAAAAGTCTTTTTGATTTCTTTTTTATTTATTGAATTTGTCCGGTACTCAAATTTTATTATTAAAGACAGTTTTCAAAATCTTTTAATGTCTTGAAATATTTCTTTTATATATATTTGAGATACATATTTATTTGTTCATCTTTAAAGCTTTTATTTATTGGATATTTCTCTTTCTTGCCTAAAAAAGATATTTGTTTTGAGTTTGAAATTTTACATGCATTTGATCAAAGGAAAGAAAAGATGCATATCTTAGATATCCCTTAGATCTTGTGATTATTTATTTTATCTATTTTTACATAACATTACTTCGGAACTAGACACGCATGTTTTAAGGGAGAGCAAATCAATTGTTTCAATTATTTTATGCCCTTAATATATGGTATAGCTAGTTCATCATAGACATATATTCTTTTACTTAAAATATCTTGTTGAGTTGTTAATGATATTTGGATTTGTATTAGATGAGAGAATATATGATTATTATTATTTATTTTTAATTATCTCATTTCATTCGAGTTGCTAAAAGTTATCTTGCCAAAAATATATTTAATTATCCTTATTTGATTGAATTTAAAATTACTTTTGGCATTTCTTATTGAGGTTTTATCTCAAAGTTCATGATTATCTATATTTAGACTGATCATACTTTGCGGGGGAGCATTCAAGTCAACTGAATTTCTCCTTCTCAAGTATTTTGTCTTCATTACCTTCATGTTTATCTGATGGATATATATCATGCTTAGGTAATCGAATTCAAATGCATGAACTTTGGTATAGATTGTGCATAGATCCTAGTATATTTATTTTGATTTCTTTTTCAATGATTATACTCTTTATGGAATTGATTTACTAATTTGTATGGGCAAATTATGAATCATACTTTTTTTGTGATCATCGTTAAAAGTCTCATTATATTTTTGATTTTTTATATATACTAGATCTGCGAATTTCTATTCCTCATGATTTATTAATGACCAATGATTGATTCCTACTATATTGATATATTTTTTTGGTCTATTTCAAAACATAATATGTTGAACAAAATATGTTTTGAATGTCATTTTTGGATTTCTAGTTGGTAAACTATGTATTGATTGATTTCAATGTTTTTTAGTTCAACCAACTATGTTGTATTTTGATAAGTTTTTTTATTCTTTAGTTATGCAATTTTCTAAACTTGTTATTACACTGTTCTCCTAATCCTTGATCATGAATATTTGTTTCTTTCCTCCTTTACTTACGCTTGAGTTTATTTTAACTCTAATTACGGGGGAGCTTATTTTTGATCATGTCAAAGGAGGAGAAATAAGTTTAAGTTAGCACACAATATTCTAGTATTTTGTGTTTATTAGTGACACATGCTTCTATTGTATATATATTAAACTTAAAGGATTTGCCATAATCAAAAAGGAAAAGATTGTTAGCCCAATGATTATATCATATTTTTGAATATGGCTAATCAATTAAGTTTAACATAATAACATCACTAATATTCATGTAATCACTATCATGTTGCTACTTAAACTTTGCATTGTCCTAATGTTAGCATTGTCCTAATATCAATATTGCTATGCTTGTATCATATTGGTTTCGTTTGTCTAACATATATTTGTAGACATGCTGTAAGCATGATCAAACATGATCAAACCAGGACATATGCAATAGAGAATTATTGATGGGCCAAAGACGGCGTTATACAAGAAGATTTCTCTGAACCGTCTAACGACCTATCCGGGGCATCGCATCGGGGTTCCGCTGCCCGGTCAGCGGACAGGGGTCGAGGGGAAAGCGCCCCCGTCAGGGGTTAGGGGGCGAAGCCCCCGAGAGGTATTCAGATTTCCAGATCTGTTTATCTTTGGGCGACCGCCGTCAAGGAAAAAGGCGTCTTCAAGTCTGCTCAAATATTTGAAGAAATGCGTCATCAAAGGGCTCTTGGTTTTCCTATTTGATCAATATATTTTTCATATTTATTGAGTCTAGGAATACGATGTACACTGCATCATACTGGCAAATAGGCTACCCAAGAAATGTTTTCAAAATACCCATTCATTTTGAAAAATAAGCCCACTTAGAAAAGTCCAACCTACTTCCTAACTGTTTGACTTTTCAAAAGCCCAAAAACTAGTTTGCAAAACCCTAACAGAACCCTAGCAGAACTCGGCCCGAATTTGGCCAGAATTCGGCCAAATTTCGGTTAGCGAACGTTGCTTTTTGAACTTGGTCTTCCCGCAGTTACGGATCCCAACGAGATTTTCTCATAGAGTTCTGCCCGAATTCTGTCCAAATTCTGTCAAAATTCTGCCTTTGGAAAAACTATAAATAGAGAAGGATTTCGATCATTTCAATTCACTCATACACTTTCATATCTCTTCTCTATAAGCCTACTACTTCTTCCAAAGTATACTGGGTCATTTTTAAATCCCAAGCCAGTTACAATCCTCTAGTCGATTTGCCAGTACGGTACGGTCTAGAAGTTTCAAGAGCGGTTGTAATCAGAGGCTTTATTGAAGTTAGACACTTCACAATTGGTCGAGTACTTCGGATCAAAGCTCGTATTGTAGAAGTTGCAAGATCTTCGGATGAAAACTTGTGATGATTTTCCATTGTGGATTCAACTGGAAGCTAGAGTTCTTCCGACTAGACTAGTCCTTACAAGAGGGAAGCCAGTATACATCCTTGTGTTTGCGTTTGCTCTCTACTCTCTACTTTTCATTTACATATCTGTGATATATTATCTGTGATCTTGTTACTAATATTTTTAAATAGTTAATTTCTGCCGCCTACTCTATTCACCCCCCTCTAGAGTATTGTGCTTTACAACTCGTTCCTACAATCGGTCCTACACGTGCAAGTGTTATTGTTCTGACGGATGCTATATTTAGGATTTTGATTGAAATAAATGTGGATGAAAACAGAAGCGTCTTGATGGTTACGCGGCAAATTTGATTGTCTCGACTTGTTGGTTTGATGCGAAGGTAAATTTGAGGATTAGTCAGACTTGTGGATGATTGAGTAAACTTGAGGATTGAATAGATCCAATCTACGTATCGAGAATGAGTTAGTCTAGACACAAAACAAGAGTTATGTCCCGATGAGGATGATTACCTCGCAAGAGCGTGCATGGTGATTCATGCACACTATAACGTCCCAGAACCAGAATACTGGAGAGCGGGGGCGCACATAGCCAGCTACGTATATTGAAGTGTAACCCACCTCACTATACGGTCATGGCTGTCTAGATACATGAGGGTTTTACTACAAGCCATCAGTCTCCTAGGTTATGAACAAGCCTATTGTCTCAACTCAAGCAAATAATAATAGTTACAAGATGTCAGAGCATCAAATACGCAATAGTAAGACATCCCATACATTGCATATTTGGATGATCATGAAGCTGGTCATACAAAATGTCAAGACTAGCAAGAGTTTCAGTCATACATGATCAACCCTAGGATTTTCCAATCATGTACAGCCCGTAGGCAGACAGTAAGTAAAGTGCAATCGAGCTAAACATGTGCTCGTCGGCTAAATGCCTCAAAAGAATATTTTACGATAAAGTGGAAGGGCAAAAAGAAACCCACTCGTTGTCTTGGTTACGCCTGGTGGTCACCATCTGGCTGGAAGATAGGGAGACCCTCGGGAGCTGCTCCGGTATCTGGCCATACAAAACTAGCTGGGTCAGATCCCAGAAAGAGCAAGTGCCACAAAGGAGGCTTCACTTAGGAACTAAAACCAACAATTAGCACAAGAGTATAAATAAGTAGTAAGAACTGGAAATATAAAAAAACAAGATGATATACGACAAGATAACCATGGAACTATTCAGATAACCAGGTTACAAACCCGTAAAACAAATAAGAACCGGGATTGTAACCCTTAAACTGAATGGAACTTGGCTTTCCACCATTTATCAGCAAGATAATATGAGAAATGAAGCCATGTAACAATCTTGTATAGGATCATCCAACAATCACGGCCAAGCAATAATTACGGCTTGATATTTAACTAACTAGGGATATCGCAGGCCTAGTTACTAACAAGATGCAGCGAGATTATTCCGACAACCACAAGCCCTACAGACCATCCAGGCTATCCGGACGCAATTAGGGGTTGAGTTCAGGTGGGTACATCATCCAAGAAACGTATGTACCCTTAAGTAGCTTGAAAGGTGCACCACATGACTGTGTGCTGGAAATGTGCCCTACTTGACGGCAGGCTACAGATCCAAGGTGGTGCGCCCAGATAACGGGACTGCCTGTAGCTAGGAAAATCTCTTCATGACTACTGGATTATTCTAGTTATTAACCTTAGCCAATTTTAGTAGTGTCACGATCCGCACCCACTGTGAGGGTACGAGTACTTAACAGCGTCCAGCCTACGCCGTAGTGTCGGCGGTAGAACGCTGTTCTAAGTCTCTAACTAACCATTAACTCATGCAGTATATAGTGTACTCATCATGATCAACTCCGAACGGAGGACAAGTATAAGATATGGTGTAACTCAATCACAGTCTAAGCACGATAAGATATCACAGAAATATAACTAAGAAATTAAAGACAACAAAACTACTGATATAATAACAACAAACTCAAAAATCTCAAATACAACTCATGTCTCAATTCTATATACATACAACTCCAGTTCTAGACATAAAAACTAAAACAAGACCAACTAGCTAAACTCCCGATCACTCCTGAGTGTCGGGGCCATAGGTAGCTAAGCCATCTCCTGGCCTGTAACATGTAGGGCATGTGTCCTCAGGGCAATCATCTGTAAAATTTACAACAGGTCCAGTCAGGACAGGAACGAGCACATCTCATCTAGAAAACCCAAGTAAATGACAAAGAACTATAAAGCAGTTATAGACAGTTGTATTGATGAAAATGGCAGTTTATATTCAGGTGATGGTAAGAAAGACAGATAAAGTGCAAGGAAAGTAAATAACTAAACAAGAGAAGAATCATAGCAATGAAGACTGTAAAAATAGAACTAGTTGAACCAGGGTTATATGGTATAAAGTCCAGGCAGCAATGTAGACCAGTGTAACTCTAATGTAAGTCCAGTACAGGATGAATCTAGTACAGATGAATCCAGTAAGGGACGATTCCAGTTATAGTGATCAATAATTCTAGGGTGAGTCTAGCCTATACTCTAGCAGTGTGTTTTAAAATACCGAGTTCGACATGTAAACGGCTGTAGGTAATACGACACATCACACACCTGGCCGGGTGTGAGATGGCTATCATTCCAGTAGATTCCAGTTGGAAGATTCCAGATTGGGGTATGTCTACATGTCTTACTTTAGTGTTTTCCCTCCCAACAAGTAAATCCAGAATTCTGACACAATGATTCAAGATGAGTCCAGCCAAAATATAATGATACCAGTAAATGATTCCAGTAAATGATTCCAGTAGGTGATTCCAGTAATAGAAGCCAGGGATGATGATACCAGTAATAGAGGCCAGAAAATAAAAGTATGTTGTATACATGAATCCAGAAATATCCATACGTGTTGTAACAGAGAATCGCATACAACTAACTAGAAATGAAGTACAGTAATTGACAAGTAAATAAGAGAACTATAAGAGAATGTACTAGCCTGATACTCTGAAAAGAGTAGTGTAATGTCAGATGTCTGCACCAGAGTCACAATGTCCTAAATAGAGCAGTACAGGTTATAATATGTTTAAAACAAGGTAAATGATATATATGATGCAATCTACATAATTTCTAGGCCAATCTAGGTCAAAGTCAACTCTAAGTCAAACCTGGTCAACTGTCTAGGTCAAACTAGGTCAACACTCTAGTCAACTAGGTCCATCCTAGTCCAGTCAAGTCTCACTAGGCCTAACCAAGCCTAGGCTAGCAAACACACACCAATTCAAGTCACACTAGTCTACATAACCCAACACTCATGTGTATATATTCCATGTACACAAGACTACACAAAGGACCCCCCATAGGCTATGCTACCTAGACTATATGCCATACACCCATATAGGCAATACAAACATATCAATTACCATATATATATATATATATATATATATATATATATATATACATACATTCTAATTATATGGACAATGTAAAATATTTATATTATACTACATATATCACACAAGCTATATATAATATATATATAATATGTGAACTCTCAAACAACAACTCACATTATTCCTCACCCTCTCAAACCATATGGCCAATGGCCCATGCCCTCTCCTGGACACACATCTTAAACTCTATATGATTTCTAAGCGAATCTAGCTCACCCTCAACTTCAACATTCACTCCAAGACTTAACAAACTACTAACATACCTATTAGTCCTGGGCATATATAACTCTCTCATATATATATACCCATCTATAGTACAACCTACTCCCATGTATACCTATAAGTAAATGCATAAATGACTATAGTTTACTCCTAATTTGCTGCCTAAACCCTCTCTTAATAGCTCATGCATTTACCCATGAACCTACAATTTCACACATGGTCTGCTGCAAGGCAATGCAACCAGGGCAAGCCAAGCTGCTGCAATAAAATGCAACCAAGGCAGGACAAGCAAAAGCACTGCTGCCATGCAATGCTAACCATTGCTCACACTACTCACTGCTCCTTCTACTGCTATTGCTATGCCACTGCTGCATTGCTGCAAAAGAAAAGCCTGGCAAGCCAAGGCAACGCAACCCCTTCCTCACAGAACCTGGACTGAACCCAATTCAGCCCCTAAATCAGTCCTGTGTGTATAGGACATTGCCTGGGGTTCAATCTCAGAGCATGTGGCAGGAAATTCTCAGGATTGCAGGTTTCAGTCAATTGAAATCTTAGAAAATGTATAACAGTTCACATGAATATTCCCAAACACTAACTCATCCTAACCAATCTAATGTTCTGCTACTAACCCCCAACTGAGCACACAATTCACATGAATCCTCATACATATAGACCTATATATGTAACTATATGCATACAATATCTAAATATCTAATATCAGATATTATATCTTAGCTAAACCAACATACATTCATCTAAGTTTAACTATTTAATCAAGAATCAACTCAACTCCACACATGAAATTCGGTTAACATATTTAACAGTAAAACAATGCTCATATCCTGAATTCTCAGGTTGAAGCCTGAGAACTTTTTCAGTTCCTCATAAAGGAGATAAAATCTTAGATTCCTACTCTAACCCCAATCTCCAGGTAACCTACATATGTAATCTAATTTCTAACATGCATCTCAATTTATCACACAACAAACAATTATCCTACATTGAAATTTCAGGAATCCAAAGATGTTGGTATCAGAGAAATGAGGGAATAGCTCTAACAGTGTATATGACTGATACAAACCCTATTCCTTCATGGCCTTGCAAATCCCCTGCTCACCCAATCTCCTTTCAGGTATGCAGGGCCAAGTGTCCTACCTACTGCAGTTAGTTTCCTCCACACTAGCTGCTAATACTCTGTAGGCTGCTATGCTGCTCGAGCTACCACTGCACTTGCACCCAGGTCACACCCAGCACTGCTCACACTATCATCCTGATTTCATAATTCAAACACACACATACACACACATATATACATATATAACTGCCTAATCATTCTGAGAACTCAACCCACACATCTCTGATATGTACTCGTATACTCTCATCTCCATGTGCATTCTAACTGACCCAAGCCACTGACTGAACAAGACCTCACACACCTAAGCTATGGCTAATTGGCCAAAATAATTATAAACTCGACATGTAAAAAAATCTAATATGTATGGACTTAACTATTTCTAATAATTAAATCATGGGGAAAAGGTTGAGATTACAATTAAATTTCAGAACTCAAACACTGAAACTTGTGTATCAGAAAAATAATGGGGAGATACAAATTCGAAATCAAAATATTCAAAATCAACATACAACACGTGTCAGAGGGTGTACAGACATTGGGACATGTCCTACGTGTCCAGGAAGAGTCCCTCGTGTCCAGAAATTGGGACACGGAGTGTCCAAGAGCCAGTGAACACTGTGGCAGAGACAGTACAATGCACTGTCTCATGCACGTGTGTCGAGCCACAAAGGACACGACACACACATCTACGAGTGTCGTACACGTGTCCATAGTTAGGGTAGGTCTAGTTGTTCGTGTACACGTGTCTGTCTTGTGTCCACGTGAGTCGTGTCCAAAGAAAACAGTGTGTATCAGTGAACAATTTCCTGCGTGTACAGTACGTAAAAATTTAGTGCACGTGCGTTTTATTCGTGCACACGCATCAAGGTCGTGTGAAATTTTACAAGTGTCGTGTCAGTCACTAGGGGGACGTGTCCACAAAATTTGGTGTCAATCCATTGCGTGTCGTGTCCGCAATCAGGGTCTAGCAGCAGGGCACAGCACGGGGCCAGTGCGCAGTGTCGTACGGCGATGCGTGTCTGATTTGGACTTGAATCTCCCACGGAAACGTGCTCAGTCATACACATTATTAATCTACACATGAAGAGCTACCCGAATATATAATTTGTTTCAAAAAATAATAACATTCAATTCATAGAGGCATTTCAACAAACACCTACACAACACTACGACACGTGTCCGATACGGACACCAAACGAACACGAAATTCATCCAAATTTTAGGGACACCTAGGAGACACCTAGATCTAGCCCTACATACAAAGAAAACCAAAATTTAAATCAATTAAAAGAGTTTTACCTGTATGTGCAAAAAGCTTGGAAAAGCTTCAAATGGGGGATTCCTCCTCTTGATGCTAAAAGCTCGAAATTGACCCAAAGCTGGGATTAAACTCCAAAATCAGAAAATAGGAGAGTATTAGGTTCTAATGCAAGAAACTAGGATTAAAAAGGACTTAAAATGGATTTATGGGGATTTTTGGAAGGGGGATAAATACCTTTCTTTTCCAATGTTGAAATGAATGAAAGAAAGGGGCAAGCCCTAGAGAATAAGTGTTTATATAGGGTGGGGATCCCTATGGCTGGTCATTTAGGGTTTGATTAGGGTTAGGGCTTCTAGTTATGGGCCATGGGCCAAGTCATGATCAGATAAATTATTAAGCCATAAGTCATTTCATGAAATCATAAGCCATGACTTAAATTCACTAAACCAAATCCCCTCATTCTAAAATTAGTTTCTAATGACTAAAAGTAGGTTAACCTAAGTTAGACTAGGGTCACCATGGCTAGGGTTAGCTTTTAGGCTAGCTCACTAGGTTTCAACAAGTCAAGTCAACCTAGAATTCACCAATTCAACAAATCACCAAATAATTCAAATAAGTCAAAATGACCAAATTACCCCTAGGCTAAAAATAATAATTAAGTCATCCTAATGACATGGTTAGGCTCTAGGTCATGCAGTCTCTCAGGTTTCACTTCCAGCACATCAAAATCACAAGTCATGACTTAAAACAGTTTTTAAATAGTTTAAAAATAATTTTAAAATCACCAAAAATTATAATATAAAATAAATACAATAAATTATAATTATAATTACAAAATTTCAAAAATACCCTTATCTGGAAAACTGGGTGTTACAATCCTTCCCACCTTATAAAAATTTTGTCCTCGAAATTACGATGATCGTACCCCTACTAGGTCAAACCCCCAACAATCAAGGTCGATAGTTAACATGCTACATAATCCTACTGGTCATGATATCACGGTCTTGATCAGGGTCACTATACTATCTATCCCAGTACAAACATCCTGACAGGTACTAATGAACTCACACAACAAGATGGAAAGAAGAACAGGAAGGACAGACCTACAAACCAGTCACCCGTAGCGTCGGTCTACTCGACCGTCAGCGCAAAAGCCCTGCCCCTCTGGGGTGTATCCCTCTGATGGTACGGGGCACGGTGCTACGCTACAGGTGGCCTAGCTCCCTCTATCTAATCCATGACACTCAAGTAATATCCACCCTGATATTCCACTCAATTATACTAGGGCACCATCTATATGGTATCTATCCTGCAATCTGATAATCATACCCGTCTATCCCGAACCATATAACCAGAATCCTCGTCACACCAGTAAGTATGGCTACGATAATCCATAGAGTCCACAACTAATGTACATACCTCTAGAATCATGGTATTTAAAATTTTTGCATTGCCGCTAGCTTGGCTGCAAAAACCTTAAATTCCCACACCCGAGAAATATATCCAAAATCAGACTCTATCTCATCGCCCAACCAGCTGATATGGCTGTAGAAGACTCTAGATTCCATGACTGAGGCAACCTATCCCATAATGTTATCTTGGTAGAAAATTAAGTCAATAATGAATACCAAGAATCAAATTCAACGATGAACAAAGAAGATAGACAGATACTGTCAGAATCAAATTTCGAGATAGTTTATAATGAGATTCTCAAGGGTCATCCCAGGAATCTTCTCAAGTAGTCCTAACTGTGATTGAGTGCCTCTCTGGTAAAGCCTATCTCTCAATCCTATCGCAGGCTCACAGCAGTACAACTAAGTCGCCGTACTACCACGATATCGCACTAATGCGACTCTCGACCTGCATGGGCCACCACTAAAAACGTGTCACAACCCGCACCCACTGTGAGGGTATGAGTACGTAATAGCATCCAGCCTACGCCGCAGTGTCGACGGTAGAACGCTGTTCTAAGTCTCTAACTAACCATCAACTCATGCAGTATATAGTGTACTCATCATGATCAACTCCGAACGGAGGACAAGTATAAGATATCGTGTAACTCAATCACAGTCTAAGCATGATAAATATCACAAAAATATAACTAAGAAATTAAAGACAACAAAACTACTGATATAATGACAACAAACTCAAAAATCTCAAATACAACTCAAATCTCAATTCTATATATATACAAATCCAGTTCTAGACATGAAAACTAAAACAAGACCAACTAGCTAAACTCCCGATCACTCATGAGTGTCAGGGCCATAGGTAGCTAAGCCATCTCCTGGTCTGTAACATGTAGTGCATGTGTCCTCAGGACAATCATCTGTAAAATTTATAACAAGTCCAGTTAGGACAGGAACGAGCACATCTTATTTAGAAAACCCAAGTAAATGACAGAGAACTATAAAGCAGTTATAGACAGTTGTATTGATAAAAATGGCAGTTTATATTCAGGTGATGGTAAGAAAGATAGATAAAGTACAAGGAAAGTAAATAACTAAACAAGAGAAGAATCATAGCAATGAAGACTGTAAAAATAGAACTAGCTGAACCAGGGTTATATGGTATAAAGTCCAGACAGCAATTAGACCAGTGTAACTCCAATATAAGTCCGGTACATGATGAATCTAGTACAAGATGAATCCAGTAAGGGACGATTCCAGTTATAGTGATCAATGATTCCAGGGTGAGTCCAGCCTATACTCTAGCAGTGTGTTTTAAAATACCGAGTTCGACATGTAAACGGCTGTAGGTAATACGGCACATCATACACCTGGCCGTGTGAGATGATTATCATTCGAGTTGGAGATTCCAGATTGGGGTATGTCTACATGTCTTACTCTAGTTTTCCTCCTCCCAGTAAGTGAATCCAGAATTCCGACACAATGATTCAAGATGAGTCCAGCCAAAATATAATGATACCAGTAAATAATTCCAGTAAATGATTCCAGTAATAGAAGCTAGGGATGATGATACCAGTAATAGAGGCCAGAAAATAAAAGTATGTCGTATACATGAATCCAGAAATATCCACACGTGTTGTAACAGAGAATCGTATACAACTAACTAGAACTGAAGTACAGTAATTGACAAGTAAATGAGAGAACTATCAGAGAATGTACTCGCCTGAAACTCTGAAAAGTGTAGTATAATGTCAGATGTCTGCACCATAGTCACAATGCCTAAATAGAGCAGTACAGGTTATAATATGTTTAAAACAAGGTAAATGATATACATGATGCAATCTATATGATTTCTAGGCTAATTAGGTCAAAGTCACTCTAAGTCA
>JANAVB010009840.1:0-48212 GCA_029216955.1 Iris pallida
TTACTCTGGACCCGACATCCATGTTATGTTAACGCAGAGCTTCATATCCGGCCAATAAAAAATTGCCACATCAGCTTTAGGACTGATGTTCGGTCCCCACCTCCACCCTCGGTCCGTAGAGAACCCTCGATGAGTTTTGGGGACCGTGTCTACTTCTTTGGGACCAACCCAACCGCCCGACCTGGTTGGTTCCAAAATAGAAGAAGACAACTTTAAGCTATTTATTGTGGGTCCCACACGCAAGTGAGGGTGGAAGCGTGTGCGGCAGGGGTGAGTGAAAAGTTGGGAAGTGAGGGGCGTAAAAAATCAACTGCCCGCGTTATTTATTCTTCACAAAGAAGACTCCGCTCCGCTCCCAAAGTCTTCTTTCTTTCTTCTTCTTCACGCGTTCTCGTCCTCCGCTACTCCCACGAGAAGGCGGTGAGCTTACCGCCTCTCCTTCTTCTTCTTTCTTCTGGTAAGTTCCTCCGACTTCTGCTTCACTCTCCGCTTCGCCTTCCCTCGAGTTCTTCTCGTGTTCCGTGAATTTTGATCGACTTTGGTGCCGTGTCTGTTTCGCGGACACGACAATGGACGCTCCGTTAATACGTCAGGACGATCGCTTCCGTGTCGCCTTGTCCGCGTCATGCTGTGTCGGACACGGAACAATGCACTGGGATACTCTGGTGCGGGTGCCGTTTCCGTATCGCGTCGTGCCGGGCACGCGTATAGACACGACACGGACAATCAACAGTTGGCGCCGTCGTATTCGTGTCGGTGCAACATAGGCAGTTTGGTATTTTGTTGTTACATTATAGTAAGAGTTAATTGCCCAAATGGTGTCCGAGGAATGCCGTGGTCGCCGTTTTGGTGATTGAACTTTTTTTTTTTTTGATTAATTTGGTATCTAAGCTTTGCATTTTGGTTTGAAGAGTGCATGAACTAGAAACTGTTAAAAATGGACATTTACTGGCTTTTTTTGTCACGTTTTTGTTGTTGGACTATTATTTTCAGAAGAATATTGGTGTTCGAAGAAATTCTACGTAAACAAATAGCTTTTGTTGAGTACAAAATGACTGCTCTACCATAAAAAAAGAGTTAATTGTCCAAATGGTGCCTGAAAAATAAGACACTTGGCTATCACATGTCCATTTCTAACGGTTTCCATTCAAAAGCACCATCAGAACCTAGTTTAGGCACTCTTTAAACCAAAATACAAAATTTAGGTACCAAATTAATCAAAAAAAAGTTCAATCACTAAAATGGCGACCATGACATTCCTCAGGCACCATTTGGACAATTAACTCTTATAGTAATTTAATTCCCATCTTGATACTTGGGAATTTGGCGGAGTTGAATGAAGGAGAGTCCCTGCTTCTTTAATGTATAAATTTTCTTTTTCATGGTCTCTGTCCTAGAATGACACTCTAAACTCACTAATGGGGAAATGGTCCAAAATTACGTATTTATAAAAAAGCAAGGGAGATATATAGCTAATTATCATGGAGTCGAGCTCGTGTGCCACACAACTTTTTGGTAATCAATTTGGTGTTATGGTAGGGAGGTCTACTATGGAAACTATCTATTTATGTTAAGAAGACTGAAAGAAAAATTTAGAGAGAATAAAAATGATCTACCTATAGATTAATTTATTCCGAAAATGATTATAACAAATTTTTAGTAGTCAATTGAGATAATTAAGGATATGCATGATGGAGTTGTACATACAATTGGTAGAGATGCATTTCCATTTTGTATTACCACTAGCCTACAATAGGGTTTCGTAGTGTATGCCATATGATGAAGATATTCTGTTACTGATGAGACCGGGGAAGGGCTATATTTTAAAATAGAAGCATGGAGAGAAGCTTCAAAAAACTAAATGTTTTAAAGTTAATAGCACAACTGAATAATATGAAATATAGCTTTACTGAAATATTTGGATTAAATGAAGCAGTAAATAATGATAGTAAAGAGCTAAGCTCATAGTGATTCTTTTATTATTTAGGATTAATCATTTACCATGATAGAAATTGGCAAGGATGTTTTTTTGATAGAATTAAAGTAAGATGGTTGAGCTCTTCTGGAGTGCTTTTAGATTGATTGAAAGCGAAGTTCTATAAGGCGGCAATAACACCAGGCATACTTTATGGTTCACAATGTGGTGCGCTTGTAGAACGAGTCTAGAAAATGAGCATGGTTGAAATGAAATGTTGAGGTTAATGATTGCCTATACGTTATAAATAATATAATAAATGGGTGTACGTGAAAAGTTGGAGGTGGTGTTGATCGAGGACAAGACGAGAGAAAGTTGTGTAGAGATGGTTTGCATATATGCATGCAAGGGGAACCTTGGTCTTACTGGTTAGGAGGTGTGATATGCTATTAATTAAAGGAGCACTAGGTCTAGGATAGACCTAACTGAACTAAGATTTAGGCTGTGAAAAAGGATACAACTTTTGTATTTAGAGGTTTGAATTAGGATGTTTTGTTTAAATCTGAATTTTAGAGATGACCTTATGCCTATGTGTCTATAGTGTCACTTATATACTAATAATTGGATATCCATAGTTCTGTTAGTGCACTTAAGCTGTAACAACTTGACCTAATAAATGAATGATGATCGCAAATATAGGAGATCCTGAAGAAGTCTCTTACTAAGGCATCCCAAAAGTATATGACTCGCCTGATTTGAATGCTTAAATGTTTGAGTTATTTCAAGGAAAGTGGTGTTGTGTGTTTCATGTAGACTCCACAAGTACTACTACTATAGTAGGTGGTTGACTCAAAATATAAAACGACATGCTCTATAGGATATGTTATCCAGATGACCACCTCTAAACTTGATTGTTCAGTTAGATGTGTTAGAAATGGAGAATGGAAAGGGATGGATGGGCACTGTGCCATCAAGGGGTATATATACCGTGTCAGTCGGAGGCATTCCTCCCAGCCAATATGGACTAAATCTCTAGTACTACGAACACCCCCTCAAACTTGCGATGCTAGGACGATATGAGTTTGACAAGAGTGAAGTGCAAATGAAAAAACAACTACAAACAAGTATCAACTAACACCCCCCTCAAACTCACAAAGATCAACATCGAGAGTTTGCCTAGTAGGAAGGAGTGTCTCTGAAATTAATGAGCCTTCGTCAAGATATCCGCAACCTGGACAAGTTCTATGTGTTTCGTCCTCTCGTGAAACACGTGGTTGCAGGCAATCTGGACATCACTGGTACTCTCACAATGTAGGGTAGGACCAAAAAGGTTCAAAGTATCGGTATCGGAATCGGTATCGGACCATTCCTATGAGTATCGGGATCGGCGGTATCGGCAGTATCGGAGGTTTCAGATCGGAGTATCGGATTTTTGGTACCGGAAAACAAATAATTATTAATAAATTATTAACATTTTAGAAAATATATTTTATACATTTAGGCATAATTTTTAATATTTTCAGTGTTGTTTCTTAGTAGTTTTGAAATTGAATAAAATAGTAGTCACCCTAACCGATTGATTTACATACGATAGCTAAGTTTTCTTCTTTTACATGCTTTTATAATCTTTCTATGCTTTTACACCCTTGTTAATTGGTCTTTTTCATTCAATTTTATTTGTCGAATTGACCGAAAAGAGACCTCCAATGTCGGTATCAGTCTGTATCGGGTATCGGTCGGTACTGGATCGGGACTTGCCAAACTGTATCGGTATCGGCCATATCGGATCGGTACCGGCCGATACTTTATCTTAAACCAAAAAATATACTTTATCAAGTATATCAAGTATCTCACCAATGAATTTCTGTTGAGAGAGAACATATCCGTGAGGAGAATGATCAACTTCTAAACCAAAAATAACGGAGAGGACCAAGATCCTTTATCTTAAAGTGTGTATGTAAGTGTTATTTGACTTGCATAATTTGTGCAAAATCATCACCAGTAATAATCATATTATCAACATAGAGTAGAAGTAGTGTCCCAGAACGGTGTGTTAAAGCATGATTATAATTACTCATACATAATCCGACAAGATGAATACTAGTAGTAAATCTGGAGAACCATGTATGAGGTGCCTCCATATAAGGCCTTGTGGAGATGACAAACATTGCCAACAAAATGAGTTAAACCAAGAGTCATGTAGACGTCCTAAAATAAATCACTGTGAAGAAATGCATTCTTCACATCTGAATAGGCTAGGTACGGACATAAGCAACAACAAGAAGAGTTCGAAAAATAATCATCTTCACAACAAGAACGAATGTCTCATCATAGTCAAGACCATAGTGCTGACGTGCAACTAGCCTGGCCTTGTACCTATCAGTGGTACTATCATCAAGTCTTGATCTTTTATATCCACTTGCAGCTAATAGGAAACATGCCATTGAATAAGGATACAAGATCCCATTATCCATATATGTGTATGTTCCAAACTTCATAACTCCTCAGATATGGCTGTCTGCTATTCAGGAAGGGTGATAACCTCTTAGTACGTCTGGGACTCCCAATGACTAGAAGTAGTATTAATAAAAGACTGAAATGCATGAGTCAAGACGATAAAGAGAGTCGAACAATCAGGCAAGCGGTACGGTGAGTGTAGTGGCACAAAGGCATAAATATACCCCTGTTAGTCGGAGGGAGGCATTCCTCCCAGTAGATATGGGACTAAATCTATAGTACTACTTACAGGATGACATCCTATCATCATCACCGTTTCCATCATACAAGCCTTCTTCTGTCAGAATGGGGTTTGCTATGGAGCATAGATGGCAACCTATGCATGCCACAAGTCAATAGTGGTCAATATCACCTTCTGTGGTCTATATGGCTGTAATAAATTTCCTAGAAAATAAGTGGAAGGGAATTTTCTATGGAAAGTGTTGTGCTAGGGCTAGGAATTGCAGAGACCAGTAAATTTAGCAAATATTTTGATATAATTTTTTCCCTTCTACATGTCTTCTTCTTTGTTTTATTCTTGAAAGTGAAATTGAATTTTTTTTTTCCATCTGTGGAATAGCACTCCATATATCTCCATTTGAGAACCAGGCAATCTGGTTTTTGATGGAAAGGATAATTTTTCTAAACCCTTATCAAAGTGTTAAGACGAAAGCACAAATAATTCTGTACTGTAGGAGTATGATATGGGGAGGGAGGCTTCACTTGAAGTTCTTAATGCAGGAGAGGCTCCACTGAGTTCTTGATGCAGGACATAAGACATTGGATTTCCCTTTGAAGATGGGTTTGTACTTGATTCTGAATTTAAATTAAATTTGATCCAAATTTATCTTTCTTTGAAGTTTACCTTTAGTTGTTTTAGATAGGATTAGTTAGCTTGACTTTACCTTTAGTTGGCTAGAATAGATTTGAACTCTTAGATGTAAGCCTATACAATGACATCAATATTTTTAATTGATTTACTCTATAATTTGGATATAATGTCCTTATCCTTGGTGTGATTCCAAGATAGCCTTGGTGCGATGACGTTGCTACAGGCGGTGTATGATCATCTATCCTCCGAGTGATTCTGCTGTTACCCAACGGTGTGAAAGTCATCAATTTTCATGTCGTGTGATTCGGCTAAAAATGTTATCTTGAGTAGTCTTCCTGGATTGTGTGTTTTGGTTATAAAGATGGTTCCCCGGTCTAGGGACCATTTTGCTTAGCTAATATTTTTCTCGTCTCAATTAGTTTGCACTAATGTTAGAATGTACAATTACTTTGAAATGCTATCTACTGCTGAATTCTCTGTGCATTTTCATCTTACTCGATTCTTCATGAGGTCAGAGTCTTGGGACAACACTCTGTATCCTCATGTTAGGTATTATCAATACAATTAAATTATTCTGTTCGCATACCTCATTGTTGGATTGTGAAAATCGATGCTGTCATCCTTTTTTTGCCTGACAACAGTTATTTAATAACTTAGTATCAAGGTTTTGAATAGACAGGGAGTGAGATGATTGTCTTATTCTTGTATTTATAGTTTATATGTTCTTTTTATTGCAGGTCAAACTTGAAAATGGTTGATTTGGTCAGTCATCAGGTGCCCATGCTAGATGAGGGTTTCATCCTTTCAGACACAAGTGTCAAAAGCAAAAGATGTACTGCAAGGAGTGCATCAATGTGCATACCGATAAACTCATCTCTTGAAATTGATGATGCTTTTGTATCCCATACTGGTCCTTTGCATGGCGGAAGGTCCTCCCAGCTTGTACCCATGAGTGGACCTCTATACGGTAGTGAGAAACATGAGAATGTTTTTGAATCCAAGTTCGACACACAATATAGTACACCGTCTGTGGTCATGCATGAAACAATGGGTCGGAAGGGCTCAAGCTATAGTGGTCACAGAGGAGGAAATGAGCATCTACTTATGTCAGGGCCATTGGGATTATGCAATAACCCAGATTGCGTTAATTGTCCTGCAGCTTATAAAACTAAGCAGAGAAATTATAAGCGTTCATCATATCTTGATAACAAGGTTCTTTGCTTTCAATTTCTATCATGCCATGGTCTTTTTAGTCAATGTTATATGGGTAGCTATTGTAAGTCATTCCTTTTTTACTCTTTTGCTTAGTGTGTAAGAGAAGAGTGCAATCCCCTATTACATATCATAGCTCTTTGTCTAGAATCTCTGTTATCAAGGGGAGCTTCGAGGGCATTCCTTGGTTACATGAGCTTATATTGCATAGCTGAAAGGTAGGTCTACCTACTCGCCAATTGTCCGTCTAGGTTCTATGCTTTGCCCTCTGTTGATGTATTTAGACTGAGAATATGTTATATTTAGTATGGGAATATCCTGAGGATATATTTAGAATGAGAATATGTTATATTTAGTATGGGAATATCCTGAGGACATATTTGGGATGCCAGAATATGCCACAGAATATTCCATTGGATATTCTATCATGTAAAGGCTATATAAAGCCTATGAGATTATCAATAAAATTAATCAATCAATCTCAACATGGTATCAGAGCCACCTTTCCACAAACCCTAACCCTAGCCGCCACCAAAACTCTAACCTAACCTTTCCCCCCTCTCCCTCCCTCTCTCCCTCCCCGCTGCCGCTGCCGCTCCTGCTGCTGCCGCCGCTGCTGCTGCGCCGCTGCCGCTGCTGCTGCCGCTGCTGCTGCCGTTGCTGCTGCTGCCGTGGCTGCCACTGTGCGCGCCACCCCCCCTCTCCCCGCACGTAGGAGAGGACGACGAGGACAAAGGATACGCCGATGCCTAGATATAATAAAATCAGACATGTTCGGATCTAGGAGAGGACGACGAGAACGAGCGTGAGTCGTGGAGCAAGCGTGACGTGATCGGAGAAGAAGCATCGATGGAGGCGATCCTCAAGAAGCTGGATGCTACAGATGTTGCGACGTTGATGAAGTTGATGAAGATGTCGGCTGGTGAGAGCATGACACGAACTTCGCCAAAGTTGGAACTTTCCTCCATCGATCTGAAGCTGGACGGACCAGCCACCTATCTGAGTTGGTCACGGCCGGTGAGAAGAACCCTTGCAGGAAAGAACCTGGAGGGATTCTTGACGGGCGAGAAGACAGAGCCGGACGAGGGCTCGGCAGGACGCGACGAGTGAAAATCCACTCATATGGTGATTTACATATGGCTTCTTAATTCCTTAGTCCAATCTATTGCCTCCACAGTAGATGGCATTGAGATGGTGAAAGACGTGTGAGAGAAGTTGAGGAGAACCTATGATGGTGTGGGAAACAACTTACGGATCTTCCAGATAAAAGGGGAGATCGACGACACCGTACAGGGAGAGAAGACGGTGCAGGAGTACGCCACAGAGTTGGAGCGTCTCTGGCTGGATTATGATCACTCCTCAAAACGGGCAAGCTGCGCGGACCCAAAATGCAAGGAGAGACATGTGTGTCTGCAGGAGAGGACGATAAAATTCCTCAAAGGGCTGACTACAACATTCGCACAGAGGACATGCTTACATCTCGCCCAACCAGAGATTTCTAGTCTCGAGGAGGCTATCTCAGCCATGATCTAGGAGGAGACGCGCATCAGACTACAGGCGGGGATAGGTGGTCCCCCCGAAGCAAAGTCAACACTAGCGGTTACTAGCTCGGGCGACACAGGATCCAAGGGAGAGCCCTGGCAACACAATCGGCAGTGCTACAACTGCGGAGAGATGGGCCATCATCGGTATGCTTGTACCAAGCCACTTAAGGAGGGAGACTCAGGTGGTGGACGTGGACGAGGATATATTGGACGTGGTCGTGGTCGAGGGGCTCGACGAGGCGGCCGAGGAGGGTATCGGGCAAACCTGCTATTAGCAGAAGGGAATGGAGGAGCTGGAGCTGCTGGCACCTTTACTGCGGAGGATCAGGCACTGCTGGACATGCTGGAGAGAAAGCAGAGAGCGTCAGCCGAGGGAGACAGGAGGAGTGAAACAGAGGAGGCATCCACCCCATTCTTCGTTGGAGGCAGCGCCGCTATGTATGCCCATCCATCAGAAGGTACTGACGAGTCACTTGCTCTTGGATCTATGTCTTCCCTTAAAACGTCAGACTGGATTATCGACTCAGGAGCATCTCGGCATATGTCCGAAAATGCTAGTGAGTTTTCTTTATACACTCACATAGCATCAGCAGACACCATTCAGACTGCAGACGGCACTTTTCAGCCAGTGGTCGGTAAGGATACTGTTAATTGTACAGGTTCAGTAAGATTATCCAATGTTTTACATGCTCCATCCTTTCGAGTCAGTTTTCTGTCTATTAGTTCTATAATTCTTCAACTTAAATGCATTGTTTTTTTTGATATTTCTAAGGTGATCTTCCTGGAGAAAGGGACGGGACGAAGACTTGGGACTGGCACTTGGCATGAGAGATTGTGGTACCTAGATCGAGAAGGATTGGACTCAACATTGGTATCTATGGCAGAGAAGGCTGGAATGGGAGAGCTGCAGCAGAGAACTGAAGATACTTTGATACTTCATCATAGGAGGATGGGACATTCTTCCTTTGATACTCTAAGTAAGTTGTATCCAGAGATTTATGCAAAAACAAATAAATAGAAATTAGTATGTGATGCATGCGAGTTAGGAAAACTTACTAGAAGCTCATATATTGGTACTGGTCATAAGAGCTCTTTTGCTTTTGAGGTAGTACATTCTGATGTTTGGGGTCCATGTGCTATTAACACTATGAATGGGTATAAGTACTTTGTTTCCTTTATTGATTGTGCATCTCGTGTCACCTAGTTGTATCTGATGAAAAATAAGAGTGATGTATCTGCCTGTTTTTGAGATTTTCATAAGCATGTCCAGACTCAGTACAATGCAGTGGTGAAGGTACTGAGATCTGACAATGGAACGGAGTATACTAACAAGACGCTTGCAGAGTACTTGTCAGCACACGGAATACAGCATCAGACCACTTGTGCATACACACCAGCACAAAATGGAGTAGCAGAAAGGAAGAACCGACACCTTCTGGAGACCGCAAGAAGTATGATGATCGACATGAATGTCCACAAAATCTATGGGGGCATGCAGTATTGACAGCAACTCAACTTATCAACAGGATGTCTTCAAAAATCCTGGGATGGAAGTTCCCATGTGAAGTATTGCGAGGCAATAATAGTGGGATACTTCCACTGAAGGTGTTCGGATGTGTGTGTTTTGTGAAAGACAACAGACCATCAGTTGGAAAACTTGACCCTAGAGCGGTCAAGTGCATCTTTGTTGGCTACTCAACAACTCAAAAAGGGTATGTGTGCTGGAGTCCAGTAGAGAAGAAGTTTGTTAGTATGGATGTTCACTTCCGGGAGCATGAGCCATATTACCGCCAGAAGGAAACTTCACAGAACACGCCTAATACTACCAGTATAAGGCGAGAGGGGGAGATGGAGAACTTGGTGGTAACCGATTTAGAAGTTTGGCACAGAGGCACGGCTGAGGAGGAACATGAAGGTGAAGCGGAACAGGGGGAGGAGATGAGAAGTGTTAGGCCTACGACTCAGGGGGAGTTACCTATAGCAGAAGGGAGAAGCAAACTGCATGACCAGTACCTACAGTGCCAGTGCTAAGTCCCCTGCCTGCGTCTGTCCCAACTCCCGAGACACCTACACCGCCATCCTTCTCATCTACACCACCATCCTCCTCAGGTGATATCATTCCTCCTACATCTTCCACACCACTATCTACACGAAGGACTACACGCAGTAATGCGGGAAATTCTCCGGACAGATATGGTTGGGATCTTGCTAAGTTTGTTTCTTATGACTATATCTCTTCTTCTCATGGAGCATTTATAGCATCTTTGGATAGTATTACTGTACCTAACAATTGGCAGGTTGCCAAGAACGATCCAAAGTGAAAAGCGGCGATGTACGAGGAGTTGGGAGCTCTTGAGAAGAACCACACTTGGGAGCTGGTGAGACTGCCAGAAGGGAAGAGAGCAGTTGGATGTAAATGGGTTTTCACGGTGAAGCAGAACCCAGATGGACAGGTTGAGCGCTACAAAGCTCGACTGGTGGCAAAAGATACAGTCAGACGTACGACATTGACTATGACGAGACCTTTGCATCAGTGGCAAAGATGAGCACTGTCAGGACCTTGATCTCTCTGGCAGCCAATGAAGGATGGAAGCTACACCAACTGGATATGAAGAATGCATTTCTTCATGGGGATCTAATGGAGGTGTACATGGAGATACCACCAGAATTCGGCACCAATCAGACAGAAGGCAAGGTCTACAGACCGAAGAAGTCCCTCTCTGGACTGAAGCAGTCTCCTCGAGTATGGTTTGACAGGTTCAAGAGAGCAATGATAGGGATGGGATATCAGCAGATCAATGCTGATCATACTGTCTTCTTCAGACGAAGTGGAGGCCACATCACCATGCTTGCGGTGTATGTAGATGATATGATTATTACAGGCGATGATGAGCAGGAGATCGTCCAACTCAAAGGAAAATTTGGCAAGGAGTTCGAGGTGAAGGATCTTGGCCCTCTTCGATACTTCCTCGGGATTGAGATTGCTCGAGATACAGAGGGAATTGTTCTTTCTCAGAGGAAGTACGCACTGGACCTGCTTACGGAAACAAGGATGATGGGATGCAAACCAGCTACGACACCGATAGACCAGAAGTTCAAACTGGATGCTGAAGCTGGAGAACCAGTTGACCGGGATAGATATCAAAGATTAGTGGACAAGTTGATCTACTTGAGCCACACTCGACCTGATATCAGCTTTGCGGTCAGTGTAGTGAGCCGCTATATGCATGGCCGCCGGAAGGGTCATATGGACGCAGTGTACCAGATTCTGAGATACTTGAAGGGAGCCTCCGAGAAGGGACTGATTTTCAGAAGAAATAATCATGTGAGCATCGAGGACTATTGTGATTCTGACTGGGCTAGCTGTGCTGACGACAAGAGATCTACATCGGGAAACTGCATATTTGTAGGAGGCAACTTGGTCTCTTGGAGGAGTAAGAAGCAGTCAGTGGTTGCCAAATCAACAGCTGAAACAGAGTATAGAGCTATGGTCTTGGGAGTCACAGAGCTATTGTGGTTGAAGAATATGCTGATGGAGCTGAAGCTGGACCAGGGAGCCAAGATGAAGCTATAGTGTGACAACCAGTCAGCTATTAGTATTGCCAACAATCCAGTATAACATGACACGACCAAGCATATCGAGATTGACAGATTCTTCATCAAAGAAAAGCTGGACGGTGGACTACTAGAGCTGGGCTATGTTCCAACCAAATATCAGGTAGCAGACGGATTGACCAAGGGGCTTAACTCTATCAGCATGATGAGAGGATGTGACAAGATGGGCTTAGTGAATATCTTTCGCCCATCTTGAGGGGGAGTGTTGATATATTTAGAATGAGAATATGTTATATTTAGTATGAGAATATCCTGAGGATATATTTAGAATGAGAATATGTTATATTTAGTATGAGAATATCCTGAGGACATATTTGGGATGCCAGAATATACCACATGATATTCCATTGGATATTCTATCATGTAAAGGCTATATAAAGCCTATGAGATTATCAATGAAATTCATCAATCAATCTCAACACCCTCTGATGCTCATAGCTACAGCTAGGAATCTGGCACCAACAGGGTGGCTAGTTGGCGCCAGGTTGATAGCCGGTCATAAAACTTTGTCAATTCTTTTATGGATTATTCTTATGCTCCATAGTCGACCCCATTCTGGTAGGAGAAGACTTGGACGATAATACTGAATTTTTAAGAAAAATGTGAAGACAATAAACTTGTTCACTTATATTAAGCCAGAGAAAGTATATCATAGAGTAAAGAGAAACATAATCATCTTAGAATCATAAATTTGAATATCGGCATTGAGGCAAGCAATTGTGAGTTATAAGTTAAATTTTAATAGTGGATGGATAATATACTGGTGAGCCTATACTCAGGTAGACTGTTAGCTTTTTTCCAACACTAATCATGAAAATTTAACATCATTAATTTAGAGAAAACCTTGGTGCTCTAGCTAAATCAACTTTCCAGCAAGAATATATCCCACTGTAAGCATTGGAATGTATGATTACAAACCATTCTATACATCATATTTTCAAGATATTCTTCCATTTGATTTTTTAAAGTACACATACATCTTCATCCTATAGGACACTTTCTGTATTGGAAAGGAATGAAACATACATTTTCTTTACATGCCTCAAAATATGCATCATCTGAGGGAGTGTCTCGCATCAAGAAGGCTTGATGAGAGGAGGCTTACAACAAACTTTAGTACATTGGATATATAATATGAATATGTTGAGGCATTAATATATGGATCCGATCCTTGACTTACTGGGGGGGGGTCCCCTTTTAAGTCATATGGGTTGGGCCCTATACTGTGTCTCAACTCAACTTTCTCTTTTCTGGTCTTGGTCCACCTTCCCAACAATTTACTTCATTGTCCTAACAATTTGCTCCACTGTCCCAACAATTGGTATCACAACCAATGGTTCTTTTGGCCTCTTGGCTGCTTGCTAATTCCATATTTGTTTTTTCACAACCATTTCTTTCCCTCCCAGTTGTTGATTGTGTGTTGAGCCCAAGGTGTGGGCCTTAAGGTGGAGCTCCTCACCTTTGTTATAGGTAATCCTGGTGTGACCTTTGTTACACATAATCCTGGGGTGACACTATCTCTGTTGGTGCACGGAACCACGGTGGGGATTTGTTGGGGTGTCTCACTTCTCATAAGGTTTATAGGAGACTTATAGAAATAGTAGTCCCACATGGGATATGAGTCATTTATATGTTTGGTCTTTGACTTCATCTGGTTCGGGCCCTATATTGTCTCATCTCACGTTGTTTTTTTTCTCTGTGGTTGACCATCCAACATTATGGAGATCTTTAAAATTGATAAACACTTGGCAATAATGTTGTTAAAGACCCTACTAGTACACAAAAACTCTAGAGATGTGATGAGAGTTAAATATTTATATTTTTTCAACACGTTCTCGCAGGTCGACAATCTATTCTGGACAGAGAATTGGATTCACGCGACAATGGATTCAAACATGGGTTGCTCTGATATCATGTTAAAGTCCCCGACAGTGCTATATCTAGAGATATAATAAGGGTTTAAGGTTATATATTTATATTATACCTAACACGCCCCGTAGGTCGAATGCCTATTTTGGGCAGAGAACTAGATTCACGAGGAGGTACAATTTTTTATCAAATCCACTTGTAGTGCATGTCACAGGATTCAAACATAGCTTTGCTACCATGTTTAAGTCCCTTTTATTGCACCAAAGTTCTAGAGCTATAGTGAGGGTTATATATTTCTATTATCCTAACACGCTCTCGCATATTGAAGGCCATTTCGGGCAGGGAGCTGGATTCACATGACGGTATAATTTTCTTATAGAATCTGCTTATAATGCATGCCAGAGGAGGATACGAAACTGGGTTGTTTTGGTACCATGCCCAAATTTCTACCTATACACCAAAACTATGAGCTGTGATAAGGGTTGATGTTTAAATATTTATATTGTTTAAACGAATGTTAATTCAACTGCGAAGATACAATACTGGAGTAGAAATAGAATATAGATCAAGAAGTAAATACGATTGTTGACGTCCTGCTTTTACTAATTCAACTTAAAGATAGATTATTTGGCTGGCAGTCAGGTAGGGGTTGCATGATTTTTTTTGGATGAGTTTTACTGTTGTTTATTTATCATTTTTTTCCTTGTGAAAGGTTCTTATCAAGAATAATGACTTTTTCCTGAAGCCTTCCTTTTACTGTTCAATGTGCTAAACGATTTTTACAATATGCTAAATAATATGTAGATGGATCGGTCTGGGAGTTTGATCCCATCTTGCTTTTTTCACTAGTATCATATCTTGGAGATGAATGCATCTCCCCTTTGCAGAACTTGAAACTATTGTCTTTAATCTTCACCTAAACTTTTTAATGTGTGAGAAGCTCCACATTGCACGAACTCAACATTGTGTTAAAAAAGTTGGTCTTGCCACTTGCCAACTGGTCTTCTAGGTTCTATGGCAAGATCCTCTTGCAATTGTTGCTCTGGCCATTAATTATTCAGCAATGGAGTAGAGGGTTGCAAGATGGTTGCGATATTTCGTTCAACTCTTTGTGAAGCTTTCTTGACTTTGAATCATGCTCCTTAGACAAAAGAGGGCTTGTATGATAATGATTATGAATTTTGGAAGAGTGTCTGAATTCAGAATCTTAATTTGTTTATTGATTTTTGGTCCTTGAAGCAGTATATTTAACATTGTATTAAATACAGATCCATACTATTTTGCAGCTGCACGATCTTTATGGGGATTCTGGAGGATGGGGAAAGAAACATTTTTCTTTAAATTCATATTTTCCAATTATGAATCCACATACCAAGGTTGTTCAACAGTGGAACAAATTCTTTGCTATTTCTTGCTTGGTGGCAATTTTCATCGATCCGTTATTTTTCTTCTTATTTTCTGTAAAGAAGGTATGTGTTTTTCCTTGCGGCCTTTTGTGAAGCACCTAATTCATTGAGATTATGTGCTAACATAGCATATCCTTGCATAAACTATTCTTGTGTTCATAGTAAGTCTCTTGGTGTCATAATATTATCTATTATTTCTTGACCGAGTATAATCTGGTAAAAGCACTAGACTCAATTTTTCAACTAGTATCGTCTAGTTAATTGGATATGTACCAGATGATTAGACAATCAGGTGGTCTCTTTGATAATGGTTTTAAGCTCATGAATAATGTCAGAAATGTGTATATATTGTGTGCTAAATGTTTGCAGTAGCTTGAAGAATTTAGCCTATGAAGCACAGGTACTCCATCTAGGAAGCAGTACCCATACCATGTATCCTTTTTTTTAAATACACTGTATGGGCACTCCTTCCTAGATGGAGAACCTATGCTTCATACTCCCTGGGTACTTACTATATAAGTACCCCAAAATTTTTTATTTGTATTTTCAATTTCAGTTATGGGTACTTTGTGGGTACTATCTAATGCAACTCAATGGATATGACCTTATCTTTTAGAATATAGCTTTTGTACTCTTGTTTTATAAATCAATCATTCTTTACTTCTAAACTTAAACTACATATTTTCTGACTAAACTTCATTAGGTGATTAAGGTGAAGAAATTTGGAGACTTAGTTTTACTTATGAAGTCATGTAGATGCATTACTAGTCTTTGGTCTTTATGCACACAACCATACCTGTACCATGGATTTAGAAATTTTCATATCGACGTACCGGATACTTACCGGTACCTATGCTTCATAATATATACATTTCTTTACCTATAAGAGATAATCTAACTAAACAATTTAGACTCCGGTACCTATGCTGCATTATATATATTATCTCCGAGATTTTTACTGAACACAAACTACAACAGATACTAGTTTAATTGCAGCATTATTTGTGAGCTTAAAACCTACTATCTTATCATTTGTTTAAATCTATTATCAATTCATGTTAAGGTAAATTATGGGAAACCACCTCAACATTTACCTTTAACTGGTCAACCCCCTTAAATAACTTATTAAAAGATTACACACCTTCCATTCACAGGCTAAGTTCGGTGTTCGGAAATAATTTGGCAAGGAATAGAAGTTCGGTGTCGGAGAGACATTCGGCTAAAGTTAAGAGTCAATATAATAAAACCATTATATTGACATTCTCCAAAAGTATTTAAATTCTAAACTTAAATATATTTTCAAAATTTTATATTTATACACCGATCTCTGAATAATTCATTACTTTTATAACTATCAGTGAAGAAACATCATTTGGCTGATTCTTCATGGATACATTTGTTTCCTTACTATTCACGGATTCATCATCATCATCATCCAAGCTTCTCCCATCAGAATGGAATTGGTTATGGAGCATAAAAATCGAAAAAATTTCTTGCAAAAGGTTGTTTATTTATAATTTTATTCATCTTATTCATCTTGTTTCGTTTTTTTTTTTTGTTTTCAATTTGTAATGCTTTCCATGCCAAACAGTGAGGAAATATTTCTTCTATAGAAGGTTTTATGAGTCATTTTTTTAGGTAAACTTAAGTATGTTTTGTTCATGAACTTTGTGATTTGATCAGACATGATTACATAAAGTGCACTTACCGAAATTTACTCGATGATATGCGTTGACCAGTATTGTTTTTCTTTAAGAGCAGAATCACAAATGCATAGTGCTGAATTGGTCCTTGGCAACAGCAATAGCAGTTGTGAGAAGTCTGACTGATTTTGTTTACTTATTGCACGTGTTTCTTCAGGTAAGCTGCAGTTATGCCTCCAATATTAGTTAATAATTTTTTTTTGCTCGGCGATTACTTCTTGAACATTTCGTAACAGTTCTATGTGATCTTTATTTTATGTAGCTTTATTATTGCACGACTAATAGTTACCTTCTATTTGATATATTATGTTGTAAATGTGTTAAAACATAGAAACCATGACTGAGAGTATCATTGAGATTGTTGACCAATTCAGTTTTATGCAGCGTTTAATATAACCTTTATTATTATAATAGTTACCTTTCTGTTATATATAATGCTTTTAATGTGTTAAAATGTAATTTTAAGGGGATAAGGGAACTATAAAATAGAAACAGTAACTGAGAGTATCATCGGGCTGTTGGGTTGATAGGATTGAAAGAGCTGATCGACTTCTCATTCATTCAATTCCAATATATGCGATTATGAATTTTATTAGTTCTGTAGGGAAACATGAACATAATATATATAGATTTGTAGTTAAAGTGGTGCTTATAAGATCATTTTTTTTTTCTTCCACAAGCTATTGCACACTTCATGGAAGTCAAGATAAATTGGTGAAGGTGATGGATCCTATGTTGAAAAAAGCTAGTTACATTTGCAACTTGCTTTGGCACACCTTGAAGCTCAAGTCTAGCACCTTCAGAGAAAAGCTTTAATGTATAAAGCTTCTGCCATGCTTGACGTTCTGTGCATCAAAGCCTGTGTCTCAAATCTGAAAGCTTCTTAGGCCCCTCACCTAACTTCACTTTAAGTGATTTAGGGTGTCTTTTGGTTACAACTACCAATACTTGGCACCTCCAAGCAATTATAGGCTTCCCACTTCTCGTTTTCTATAATTTCACATATTAGGCATCCGTTAACCTGCAATTTGCTGACTACCCTTGCACAAACCATAGTGTCAAACTACTAAACATTCTCCCGAACACTATCTCCTCTATCCTTTATATTAAGTATCCATGTGCTCACTGAAAATTTGAATCATTTGGTTCCTTTCTACTGGCAAAAGCTCGAGGTCGAGAGAAACAAAATACTCATTTTTTGTTTCGCTTTTTTATGATTCTTGTGGTTTGTTAATTTTAATTATGCAAGATTTTGGCAATAGAAGAGAGGTAAGTATGCAATAATTATGCAAGACCTTACACTTCTATTTTTGAAGCTAACCCTTCTGTTTGCTTAATGGTTGAGTAGCTTTATATTTTCACTTCTTAAACATAGCTATGTATGTATATATGTATATAATTAATGTGTTATGTATGTATTATGTTTTAAAAACTATTATAACTTGTAATTTAAAGTAAGAATTTATGAAGCTTAAGTTCTGCTTTGTAATTTTTGCGCCCCCCCTTACGTTACGGAAGAATTTAGCCAATTGCTGGCTGGTTATTCAGACCCCGCGCAATTGGCTGCTTTGTCCCGTCCGTAGCGCTTCGTAAGTCAGTGGCGTGGCTGAAAGTAGAACACTCCACTCAGGTTACACCTCCTTTGATCAGTAGATTATTTATCACTTCGGAAGATGATCAAGGTAGCTTGCTCTTCCAACTGACCCCTCTATATGGCTTCCCGTGCCATTTTGCTGGGCCTTTCTTGCAACATCCGTGTACAAACCCTCTACAGCCGATCCAGCTATATATTTTCACTTCTTAAAACATGGATATGTATGTATATAATTAATGTGTTATGTATGTATTATGTTTTAAAAACTATTATAATTTGTAATTTAAAGATTAAGAATTTATGAAGCTTAAGTTTTGCATTTTGTAGCTTACACTTCACTATGCCAATGGATGTGCCTAGTACATCGAACATCGGACAGATTGATGATGTGCAGATATGCATGCATAAGTTTGGCTATTTGTATAATGGTGTAGGGTTTATCAACATTGTCCTTCTCTTGATAAGTTTCCTTGTGATTGGCAATCTTCAGCAACTTTTCCAATACCTTTGGAATAATTAGACGAATATACATATCTCCACCCATATGTAGTCATTTTAAGCTCCTGAACATAGCTTCTACCGAAAACACTTTGCAGCTAGGGACCATTGCAGTGCACCTTTCCTTGCATGCCAAATTGGCTGATTCAATCAAAACATGGCATATGTTTTATGAGGGTGCACTTCTTGCAAGCCTGTCTAGAGGCGCCCCTTAGACTCTCATGATGCCAAAAACGTACCAGACTGCTGACTACCATGCTAACAAAAAATAGGAAGCAAACAGAATGTATGAATACTTCAAAGTCAAGTAATGCTTCTGTAAACAATTGCCGCAACATTAGAAAGAAGAAGAATAGGAATGATAGTTAACGGGTAGGAACTGGTTGAATTTTTTTTAGCATATTAGTATATCTTCCACTTAATAGTTCCAACATAGAAATGCTAGATATTTAGAGTATAACCACTGACTGAATGTCTAGCTATACAGGATTCTTCTTTAACCAAGTCCGAAAGGGGATGAAAGCAATGCTTGTACACATAGACGGGAGCAAGAGTTCTGCTTCCTGAGCAGTTGTTTGTTCCTTATTTCTATGATAAGTGTTTCTTCTTTTGAGAAAAAAACAACACTTAGGTTTGACCTTCCAAGGTTTAAACTAGGCGTCTTCTCTTCCAAGGATGGCTCTTGGCCACTACAAGAACTGGTTGATACCTTCATTTTTTAAAATCTGCTTTTTGCAATGTTTGGATTATTACAACCACTACGTTTGTCTTTTCATCGACTTACAACCTGTACTTAAAATGTCCTTTTAGTCTACTTGTGCGATCAATGAAATCAAATTATGTGCTGCAGTTCAGGCTGGCTTTTGTGGCACCTGAATCTAGGGTGGTGGGCACTGGGGATCTAGTTGATCAGCCAAAGAAAATTGCTCTTCACTATATTCGTGGTTATTTTGCGCTTGATCTATTTCTTGTATTACCACTTCCTCAGGTAACAAATTTTCGTGCATCCCACTCTTAATGTTAATTGTTGTAACTCCTAAACCTGTCTTTTTATGGACTACAAGTATTACTTCTGTGTAATGCCGGTTGTTGCATTTTCTCTCCAATACTGGCTTTTATATGTGTAAAAAGTTCAGTAAAAAGAGAGAATTAGCTGAGATCCTTTATTGAGGAGGTTTTAAATATACGATTAGTTGGTTCCTCTGTACATTATTGGATGTTCACCCCCTCAAGCTAGAGCATATATGTTCCAGCTTGTTACATAAAAGTACAAAACTAGTAGAGAGTTCAACATCGTAGCAGAAACAACATTGACACTTGACAGAAGAGCCAAATTACCATGAGTTGAACTAGCAGTGGAGAAGATGACCGAGAAGTGCCTTGATTCACCCAGAAAAGAAGAATCAAATAGTTATGTTCGACAAGTCCAAAGAAAAGAGCATCATAAGTTGAAAGTGGTAGCAGAGGTTGACACACGTCAACCCAAGAGAGTAGCAACAATAGTAAACAATCATATCAAGACTGCAAACAATAGTAGACAGTCAACTAAAGACCTTAGACAACAGTAGATAGTCAAATGAAGACTGCAGGCAGAATATACAATAATAGAAAATCATATAAGGACTGCAGATAGAGTAAAAAAAAAATCAAATATAGAAAATAGTAGTATATAGGTAGAGATTGATACAAAATTACTTTGGTAAATACCCCCCTCTAAAGTTGGATGTGGCTAGCATGTACAATTGTTTTTACTTTTCTTGAAAAACACATGATCAATTAGGGCAGCAACAATGGGCAAGAGGAACTAGTTTTAACATAAGTAGAATAGAGCAACTCATGAAATAGAAGCCCCAAAACAAAACTTGAATAAAACCTTATTTTTTAAAATTCTTTTGGAAGATCAGGGTTTTGGGAAGGAAAGATTTTTGGAGTCGTTCGATCAACTTCTCTTGCATAGGATGATAGTAATTGATCAACGGATCGATAGGTCCATCTGGGTGCTCATTTTAGTTTATTGACTGGGCTCACTAATGTAGCAAATAAAGCCATAAATGACAATAGCCATGTTGGCACTTACTTGGGGCCATTTTGTATTACAGTTACTTTTCATTCGGAACTCCATTTGGTGTCAAACACAAACAATCCAAATGGGTTCCATTCTGGATGAGTGTTTTTTTTTTCCTTTCAAACATGCAATTCATTTCGAGCTTAAATGGGTGTTTCCAAAAACACTAGCCCAATAAGCGTTTTGGAAATGGACGTTTGAGCAAATGTGATGAAATGTAACTAAAATCAAGACTAGCCCTTAGATGTATTTATAAATATTCATTTCACTTTGGGTTAGGGTTTCCCCTTTTACATTCGCTTTATATTTCCTCAATGTTGTCTTTTTAGAGGTTAATCACTAATATAATAACACTTCCCTCTAGAAGAGTGCTTCTCTTTAGATCTCTTGGTGGGCTCCTACATGCCCCCGTCGATTCAAGATATCCCTTGTGGATTTAGAAAATCATGGTGTTGCTTCGGCTTATCAACTCGTCGTTTCAGCATCCTCGTCCTCGACAACACCCTCCTTCATTATTCCTTCATTGTGGGGATCCATCTCCCACATCATAGGAGATAAAGAGTATAGGAGAGGAGAAGACAGTACAATCTTGGGCTGGTATTGCTGTTTATTTTTGTAGTATAAATAACTTGTTTCTAAAAACAAGTGCTTTCCCTTTTACACCTCCATGAATAGTAAAATGTTGACTGTTGCAGGAAGAAAGAGAAGTATGGGCAATGACTTTATGTTTGCAGGTTAAAATTTCATTTCCCTCCTTTGTATCCTAAGAAATTATGTTCTGGTTAGCTAAAAGAGGAGGAAGTGTTGCTGACTAGCATTGACGTTGGTATATTGGAATCTTTCTTGAAAGGGCCCCTTCATACATCTTGCTAACACATTTGCGATCATAACGATCGGAACTTTTTTTTGTTTTTGGGAATACTCAAGTCGAATCGAGTTTACAAGGTTGCCCATCTAATACTCTGAGTAATGTGTTATATTGGGGTGACCCTAATTCCATACCGCCATAGGGTCCTTGCCCATAAAATAAAAGAAATGATAAAATCACATGTAAAGTTTGGGCATTTGATTACTCTATGGGAACTGCTTTAGTAATTACCTAATCGGATAGTTAAGATTTCTGCCTTCTATTTCTAATTTTTTATACTTCTTAAGTGATTATTGAATTCTGTTATACCACTATGTTACAACCAAGCTTTCCTAATCTGCACATAACTTGTCAGCTATGCATTTTTATCTTTATTGAACCTTTGCCATGTGATATTCTGGTTTTCAGGATTTGTGTTTTGACTTTGTATATGTAACAGCTGAACTGGTTGATACTACTAACATTCCTCAACCATTTATAAATTGCTGGTAGCATAATCCTTTTTGGTATCGCAGTTGACTATTGATAAAGCTTTTGGCATAGGAAATTGTAGAGAGTGATGTCCAAATAAAGAAATCCTTGAAATTTGGTACTCAATTGTTATTAGTGCTCTCGTAGGCTTTACTCGTTTTGCTTAAGTTCTTCTTTTGTTTTTACTGAAGATCATGATATTGCTAGTCATACCAGACACTTTCGGAAGTACTGCTGCAACCTATGCAAAAAATCTTTTACGTGCTACAGTCCTTCTCCAGTATATCCCAAGGATAATCAGATTTCTACCTCTGCTTGCTGGCCAGTCTGCAAGCAGTTTCATTTTTGAGTCAGCATGGGCAAATTTTGTGATCAATCTTCTCATGTTTGTATTGGCTGGACACGTGGTAGGTTCATGCTGGTATCTCTTTGGGTTACAGGTTAGTGAAGGTGAAACATGGAAATTTGATTTCTTGGTGTTATGTGTCTAATATGTTGCTTTATAGTTATTATGTCTCCCTTAGATATCCGATTCTCTAGTTCTTTTTTAATTACTGATATTGTCATTTGCAGAAACATGTTGTTGTTGATCAATGCTGAGAGTTGGCATATCTCTCAAATGTTGTCCATGACTATGCATGTATATACATCTTAACTGTAAAGAAAACATATAATGCATGATAATAGGAACGAAAGTAAATACGTTACAGTTCTGATTTGTTTTGCCACATCTCCTTGAGCCGTAGATCACAATACCAACTGGGCAATCCAGGGACTCATCTTGCCCAATCATGGAATTATCTTCAGTGTTACCATATAGCCTTCGAGCCGTAGCTCGATATACTCATTGTCCAAGTCCTGGGACTTTCATTTCACCTGCCCAACATTATTACAACACCACACAATCAAGGTTCTAAACGGCGGTAGGCGGGTGCACGACGGAGAGAATCTGCCTACCGCCTAGGCGGTCATTTCATTTTGATTTTTTTTTTACTATTTTACCACTGTTTTTTGTGTGTGCATAATATGCACATTTTAAGGGTGTTCCATGCATAACTAAGTTGTAGAATGAAGATTTATAAAGTTTTAGTTTTATAAAAGTGAACTGTAGGCTCATAATGCTTAAAAAACATTTTTGGCCAAAATATCTTGTTAGGTATTGCTCCGACTAGGAATCTGCCTACACCGTCTCACCTCCGCATATGCCGCCAACCTCCGCTGACCGTCTACTCCACCGCCTACCGAAAAGCGGTGCGGAGAGAGACCGCCTACCGCCTAGGCGGCAGCCATTTAGAACACTGCACACAATTCATCATTTGATTCACAATGAGTTACTAGCCATGCGATTACTTATCTTTCATTATCTTTCTTGGTTTCATGTTAGGTATCAATTGCAACATAACATGTAAGCATAAAACATATAATCCTTTTTATTAAGCGTGAAACTAAAGGATTTTCGAAGGACTCACACTACTCACATTATCAAGATGATTTTCCACCACGATTACATAGTCTTCTAAGCGATCCCTCCGCATAATTCCAAGTCCAAACAAGACTTCTTCGAGCCAAACAACTATCATAATGCACGGCGCGGAGCCATTACAGACATAACCGAAATCGAACCAAACCGAATAATCGATTCGTTTTATTCATTTTGTTTGGTTGGGCTATTTCTATTGTTTAATGGGCCAGACCCAAAGTTGATATTGTGGTTAAATTATAATTTTTATACACACATTTGTTGTATTTCAAAGTAGTGTCCAAAGTTGAACTAGTTAGTAAATTACCAAAGTTAGGCTTCAAAACACGTACATAGAATTGTTGTTTTCAAAATATACACAAAAATATATACATTTTTAATCATAAACTAATCATAGAATTGAAGGAATTTACATAATTGCATAATCCTTATTCGGTTTTCGGTTTTATGCCAAAACCAAAATCCAAAATCGAAACCGAATAAGGAATTTTAGTATTTTTCAAAACTGAAACTGAACCGAATTTTTTTCAAATAGAACCGAATCTCTTATTCAGTTCGGTTTTTCGGTCCAAAATTGAATAATGCTCACCCCTAATTGTTCCTTGAGAGACAAAATTCATCACCCCATCGGAGTTTTCTCCCATCAGAATGAGGTAAGATATGGACTATGGACCATGAGAATGATCCACAAAAGAATCGACAAAGTATTATGACCGGGTAATGCCAACCTCTATCATGATGCCAAAGAAAAGACACTGTTGTGAACCTAGAAGTCCAGTTGACGGTTAGAAGACCTACCTTTTTGTCATGTAATTTAAGATCATCAATCACATGAAAAACTCACCAAGATGTCCTATATTGGGGAAGAGTCCTGATGAAGAGGTAATAATAGAAAAAAGGTTAAAATAGACAGAATTTATGAAGTATATTCAGAGGCCTGTAGATTCTTGTAGGATTGTCGCAGATTGGGAAGAATCTGACTGCTGCTTAAGGAGGACAATTGAGTTCAGAATGTGGTCGGTCGATGCTCATGCGTAGCACAATTACCATCCTGCAGTTCAACAACGCGGCCTAGAGATCATCTTACCGGTAGCATATGGTTTTCTACCAGTGGAGAAGAAAATCTTGTATTTTGAGCTTAGTTATGTTATTTCATCTCTAACCCATGGGAAATTTCAAATGGAAATTTCCAATTATTAGGTTGGTATCATCCTGAAGAGGTTTTGCTAGAGAAGTGAGTGGATATCCAAAAATCTGGAAAAAGAGGAAAGAGTGAAGGAAGTTCTTGAATCTAACCCTTCATAGGCTCCTCTAACAGAAGTGTTTAATGGCAGTTGGAGTACCATTAAGAAGGATGTGTTGGTGACTTGGGAGTCTGGTTTTCTTCTTAAGGTAAGGAAGTTGGTCTAGAGATTTCCTTATGTTATTGCCTAAGTTCAACATTTCCTTATCTTAGTGCCTAAATACAATATTGGTTACAGTATAAATCAATGTAGGTCTATAGCTCGTTGCAACGTCTTTATATGTTCATTACTACAATTATCGAGTAGGCTTATGGAGGTGATAGATGGTGTCCTTGCTGCTAATCAGGCTGCATTCATTGTAGGAAGACTGTTACCTTATTGCAATCTCTTAGCCAATGAGCTATGTAAGGATTCAATAAGAATATTCTGGTTAGAAAGACTTTATTGAATTCTAATCACTTATGACTGTCAATTGGAAGAGATATGTAGTATATGTATTTCTGTGATGTTTTCTCTATGATCATCAGTTAGAGTTACTTGTAGGGTGGAGGGTCTGGATTTCTGGTCCCCAATTTACCATGTAATCTATTTAGCTGTTTTATGAGTCTGCTTCGGATAAGTGAATTATGGGTGCTTTGGACAAGTTTTTATAAGATTGACAATTAGAATGCACTTGGAATAGCAAAGAGGAGAGTACTTTAGTTTATATCTTAGCAGAGGATGAACTTATAGTGGCGGACTGTCATTTTTGTTATGGTTGAATCAACTATTCTTCCAATCAAATATTCATGGCTGTAGAAAATCAAGAGACTACAAATTTTCTATTCAATGGGATAAGATTTATTTAGGGCTCTTGGCCAATATTTATAGGATTACAAAGGATATGAAAAACATCAATAACCCTATCTAGAAATGGAAAATACAAGTCATAAATGCATAAAACAAAGACATCAATAACCCTATTCTAGTCTTGCTAAATCAAAGCTACTGTCTTAGGCTGATTGAAAAATGTAGGAAGCATTTGGTACTGAAGTTACTAATTTTTTTTTAGGTAGAATGGATTTGGTGAGAACTTTTATTTAGAGTATTATATCATTATCAGTGCAATCACTATATCTGTTATAACAATGCATCAAGTGGAGAATATATGACTCTATTCTGTAAGTTCATTTGGAGAATCAACCGATTATTTATTTGTTGGAAAAAAAAGTAGACCTCGAGATAAGAGTGATATATGATTAAGAAGTGGGAGATATGGAGATTGACCGGTCGCTTATAAGTTATAACTATGTGGAGCTTGAAAAAAATCAACAATATTGATTGTATTGATGGATAAATCAAAACAAAAGAGTCATACAACTGTGTATTTATATATGGAGAACAAATCTGAATTTGTATAGAAGGAATCCACATCCGTACAGGAGAAAGAATCTATATCCATATGTAGAAGATACGTAAAGATATAATGTTAAAGTCTGATTATATCTTAACACTCCTCTTCAAACTCATGGTGGGTCAAACAACATAAGTTTGTCTAATAGAAACTGAAACCGCGGTGTGGGGATAGGCCAAATAACATCAGTTTGCCCAATAAAAACTGAAACCGCGATGTGGGCGTGACTTTGTAAAGAAATCTGCCAGCTAATCAACGGAGGTCACATGTGGGAGAGAAATAATGCCTACCAAAAAAATGCTCATGAACGAAATGACAATCAATCTTAACGTACTTTGTCCGTTCATGAAAAACCGAATTCTTTGCAATCTGTATAGCACTTCTGTTATCACAGTAAAGATACGTAACTCCTGTAGGAACAATGTCCATATCATAGAGCAATCTTCGTACATGAACGATCTCCATGGTGGTGACAACCATAGGTCTGTACTTTGTCAACAACTGTTTGTTTCTTGCTTCGCCATGAAATCAACGAATCATCAAGAAACAAACAAAATCTTGTAGTAGATCGTCTGATGGTCGGATCTCCTATCCAATATGCATAAGAAAATGTTCGAAGCTGCAGAGTAGATATAGAAGACATGAATAATGAGCGCGTAATAGAGCCCTGAACATGTCGGAGAATCTGGAGTAAGACACTATAGTGAGCTAATCGAGGCACGAAGACGAACTGACTAACAACACTAATTGCATCGGAAATATCTGGCACGGTCAAACAAAGATACACAAGTTGATCCACTATCCGTCTGTAGCGAGTAGGATATGTGAGAGGCTCACCATCTGTTGTACGAAATTTCACATGAAGCTCCAAAGGAGTATCAACTGTCCGACTATTTGATAGACCTGCAGACACAATAATCTGTAAATTATACTTCTGCTGAGAAACAAATATCCCTCTGTCACTTTGTGCAATATCAAGTTTAAGAAAGTATCGAAGATAACCAAGGTCCTTCATCTGAAACTCCTGATGAAGGTACCTCTGAGTAGCTACAAACCCTGTTGAATCATCGTCAATCAAAATCATGTCATAGAGTAAGAGAAGAACTCGCCCCTGCAGTGACGATCGCACAAACAGAGAATGAACCTGAGACTACTGCTAAAAACCAGCCTCATGAATGGTACTTCGGAAACACTCAAACAAGCTCGGGAGCTTGCTTGAGACCATAGATAGCACGACGAAGGCGACAAATCACTGTTCTAAAAGGCGGTCTAGGCGGCACCTAGGCGCTAGGCGTCCAGTGTGTCACGCCCCGCTCCCGTAGGAGCGATCGTCCTCGCTAAGGCGTGATGCCGCACGAGGATAAATTGCGCTCGTGCAAGGCGGGTTCCATAACGGCCGATTACAGCGGCTGCGACGGGGTCGTCGCACAGAAGTCCCAAGCAGAGATATTGAATAAGCCAGCGGAAATTTAGAACAAAACACAAGTCATTCAAAAGATGTATTTTATTGATATTGAAACAAAGATTACAATAGGGCGCAAGGCCGAGATTACAAATAACTCAAGCTCACTCTTCTCACATTACAAGTCACTCAGCTCTCTCTCCCATCTCTCATTACAAGTCTTGAACCAGCGGATGCTTCGGAAGACGACGTCCATACATTATGTCCCGTATAAGTCCAGACTCGACGCAGCCGCACGCCTCAAATCGCCAAGGAACTCTGTGCCTCGACGCATCTAAGCGAGCTCCGCGCCACGAGCTTCTACCTGTGCCTGCACATGAAAACTGTGTGGATGTCAGTACTCAACTGTACTGGTGGAATGAGCTCCTCGCCCACCCATACAAAACCGAAACGTTCATTTACTTTGTGTAACATAACCCTTTTGATTGTCTTTCTACTCTTGTCTTAGGATCAGTTTTAGGACCGACGTCTTGACCTATTTTGAGTCTCTAGACCATCCCGTGCTTGTAACAACAACGTTAACCTATCAGGTCGTGCTTGCCTTTCGGCACATCATCAGAGACGCGACTACACGATAAGACTCAATTTTCACGCGACCGTGCTACAGTCCATAGTGCTGTGCCTCGCAAACTTGGTGTGACTTAACCATATCGCCGTCTCGTGGCCCTTGCTACTTTAATCACCGACTGACCCAATCAAGACTTGTGGACTAAGTGTCTCTCGACCGACTTTGCCTTGCGGCATTTCCTGACTTAAACTCAAGATGACTCAAATCTAAACTATGCAACTTATATGCCGACACTTAAGACTCGACGTCATATCTCGTGCCGAAGCACGTCACCTACGTTGAAGCCAAATCTTAGGCCCAACATTTTGTTCTAACTGTACACACATCCAACTCGACTCAATCCAAAGGCACGCACGTGGGTTGCCGCCATGCCGACTTATCTATATGAACTAGTCACTAGCGTCCGGCGCTATTATGGACTCCCTTTATAGCTTTTGTTAACGGACGCCCCTTGCCAGCACGAGTAGCGAGCTCCGCTGCAAGTCTCCGCCTAATCCGTGTGGTCATCCAGTACAGCTATTATGTCTACCATCGAAACGGTCCCGTTGGCCGCCTCGGTCGCCGTTCGAGAAACTTTTATTTTACCTTGTACAAGTTGTCCAATGACCATGCAAGACTCGACTCGAACTGACTTCTCACACAGTCATTCTACTTCTAGTGTTATCATCTCTTTCAGGACCAAGTTCAACACTTCTCACATCTGAGACCTCGCCTCGACGACCCATGGTCGCGAGCATTCTTCTTTTTTGCCCTATCATTTCATTCGACTCAGGAACGACTATTTGAAAGCCCTCCTTCCAACTCAATTAAATCAACCGTGGTCCGTGCCTTAAAAACACTAAGTCCGTGACATCGTGCCTTAGACCAACTTGAACTCTATGCGACACCACCGTCCAAGTCATACTCTATATGATCGTGAAACCAAGTAATATCGATAACTGTAGAAAACGTGGGACAGTGCTTGGAAAAGACTTCGATAGCCTAACATAACTCAGCCTAACTTAATCGTGCAACAACTTGACGCGCAAGGACTGCGTCAAGCCTTGGACGATGGGACCGTGCATGCTTTATGAAGTGTTTCTGCGGGCGACGCTTATGACTTAGGCTAACTCTTAGCTTGTGACGAAGACCAACTTTTCCTTCTCCTAAGCCACGGGACGAAGGACCGAGTATCATTTTCAAAGCACGCCGTGCACCAACTCTAAGCCGACCGTTGGACCTTTCCATATTCTTACTCAATTCGACCCGACGAGATTATTTCCTTAGCTATGTGGATTTGTCTATTTTATTATCAAGCCTACTGGTGCAAGTTGAAAACATGCGATTTATTATGTGAATGCTAAGATGAGGCAAGTTCATCGAAACTACCCCACCTGAGCGAGGAGTCGCCTCGACCGAGCGATGTCTTCGAGCAGTCGTTGCAAGGCTAAGTCCGAACGCCGTCGCCGTTTCGATTCCTCCGATTGACTGAGCGGCACGGGACACTACATCATACACCACTCAAAAAAAATTTCGTCCTCGAAACTAACTGAGTACACTTATCGACTTATCACTTTATTCAACATTCAAGGACTCTCGCACACACTACTCCTATGCGTTCTCTCAATCCGAGCCACGCTTGCACTACCATCAATCTTTTCCTTGAAATAGTATTTTGAAATCCTCGACACTTTTCCATTTCTTTAGTCTCACTTGATTTAACGTATCACTTAGTTGGATAGTGCACATATTCCAGGCGTCCCCAAAATACATACATTTCAGCCAAGCTTCGTGATAGCGAATTCCGCCATTACCACTCGAGTCGGATCGTGCACATATTGAAGCGTCTCTGATATACGTGCATGTCAACCGAGCCTCATGAGTGATGCCTCCACAATTCCTATCGCTCCGCATCGGGACGTCTGCCTAACCGCTAAGCTATGTCTCTAGACTATCTTTTTCAGTCTAAGGTCGATCGTCGGTATTGGAATTATAGTTCCCAAACAACAATATCAACACTGACCCCATCCTAAGATCAAACCAAGTTGATAGTACGGGATTTTCTACCCAAGCTCGCATCACTCCGATTTCTAAACTTCGAGCATAGATTTCCTATACACATCCCAATATTCATCGCACGGGGTCTGAGTCATTTAGCAAAGCCATCCTACTTCAAGTTCTACTCAACCAAGTCTATTGCACGTCCAAATTTACAATTCCCATAGTCTATCTCTTCGAACACGTTCGACATAATCCACCTATCAATCCTTCTCAAGTCAAGCACGCTACGACACTATTCATCGCTAAACCATAATTCACATTTCATACTCCCTAAGTCATTTATCCCAATTCACGTAATCGATCACAAGGTCGTCTGACTTAACAATATGCCACGTCCTGATCTCACACGAGTTCGATTATCTACGGTGGGCATGAAATCACCATACAACGCTCTCGCGGGATAATCATCCTCATCGGAACGTAACTCTTGTTTTGTATCTAGACTAATTTATTTTCGATACGCGGATTGGACCTACTTAATCCTCAAGTTTATTCAATCGCCAATCACAATTTCGACTAATCCTCAAATTCATCTTTGCATCAAACCGACAAGTCGAAGCAATCCAAATTTGCTACGTCCTGATTTTTCCGAGTTCGATCATTCCCGCGACGTGAATCACCATGTCAGCGCTCACGCGGAACGATCGCCGCAAATCCGACGCGACGCATGTGCGAGGCTAAAGTTGCACTCGTGCAAGACAAGAATGTCGACGCTGTGGTTATCCGCGTAACCATCAAGACACTTCTGTTTTCATTCATATTTATTTCAATCAAAATCCTAAGTATAGCATCCGTAAGAACAATAACACTTGCACGATCGTCATTCCTCGAATTAGAGTGCCCCCAAGTTATCGCATATCGATCTTTGATACGCCTCAATACCATCGATGATATGCGTAACCTGACGGTCTTCCTTTGCAACGAATTTCCAGTCGTGCGAATGATGCTATCGTCCGACTGGATAATCTTCTCAACATTCAAATTCAAATTCGATCATTATCCCTCGAATCATTCACAACATCAATTTCCTCAAACCCAAATTCACGTATTGTTCATCCGTCTATCTTAAGTCATCGAGCAACATTCATTCCAATCCTTAGAGTCCTTCTCAATTATATTCGAATCATTTCCATGCACGCTATCATCCAATCGTGCTAACTTTTCGTATATGATTCTTATCGATTTTCTCGATCGACTCATCCATTCGCACACCTTAACTTTTCTTCGATTCAGTTTCGCCTACTCAATCATTTTCGCGTTTCATACTTGCGCAATCCTCAATCTCGTGCACGTTCCGTGCGCGTCAATTTCTAGGTTGTTCGAATCAACATCATCAAATCTCAAGACTACAACTTATTCAACGGTACTCAATCTACGATTTTACACACACACGACACTTGCTGATAGACTCATCGACACCCCGTATCCTCAATCGATCGATCGACATCCCTGAGGCTATCGCATACACCACTCAGGGATGAAGTCATTTAACAAATCCTCAACTTATCATTCGATTCACAATCTATTTCCTCAAATTTTCGTCCGAATGATTCATTAAATTTTAAGCACGCTCATCTATATCACACCGACATTATCGTCGCTCGATAGTACCCCTATCGATAGTCATCCCGCTTACTCAATCGATTCCAACTCATTGTCATTCGAGACGGATCGAATCTCGCACTCGACTCTTCTAAGGTCGACGCAACTTTGGTGTATATGCCCAGCCCGACTTAGCCAACCGTGCTTACGCGAACCATCTTTTGTTTTGTCAAAAACTGTTCTCCTACGTTTTGCAAATTATATAGACTTATTGTATGGACATCCCGTGGGACATTTGAGAGAGAGCGTACCAACGATATCAATTTGCGGAAGCAGCATTCAGAGTTCGCGGAAACATCGGAGTTAAAGAATTCAATCGAAAGTCCAAGGACGTAAAACCATGCTCTGATACCATTATGTCACGTCTCGCTCCCGTAGGAGCGATCGTCCTCGCTAAGGCGTGATGCCGCACGAGGCTAAATTGTGCTCGTACAAGGCGGATTCCATAACGGCCGATTACAGCGGCTGCGACAGGGTCGTCGCACAGAAGTCCCAAGCAGAGATATTGAATAAGCCAGCGGAAATTTAGAACAAAACACAAGTCATTCAAAAGATGCATTTTATTGATATTGAAACAAGGATTACAATAGGGCGCAAGACCGAGATTACAAATCACTCAAGCTCATTCTTCTCATATTACAAGTCACTCAGCTCTCTCTCTCATCTCTCATTACAAGTCTTGAACCAGCGGATGCTTCGGAAGGCGACGTCCATACATTATGTCCCGTATAAGTCCAGACTCCACGCAGTCGCACGTCTCGAATCGCCAAGGAACTCTGTGCCTCGACGCATCCAAGCGAGCTCCGCGCCACGAGCTTCTACCTGTGCCTGCACATGAAAACTGTGTGGATGTCAGTACTCAACTGTACTGGTGGAATGAGCTTCTCGTCCACCCATACAAAACCGACACGTTCATTTACTTTGTGCAACATAACCCTTTTGATTGTCTTTCTACTCTTGTCTTAGGATCAGTTTTAGGACCGACGCCTTGGCCTATTTTGAGTCTCTAGACCATCCCGTGCTTGTAACAACAACGTTAACCTATCAGGTCGTGCTTGCCTTTCGGCACATCATCAGAGACGCGACTGCACGATAAGACTCAATTTCCACGCGACCGTGCTACAGTCCATAGTGCTGTGCCTCGCAAACTCAGTGTGACTTAACCATATCGCCGTCTCGTGGCTCTTGCTACTTTAATCACCGACTGACCCAATCAAGACTTGTGGACTAAGTGTCTCTCGACCGACTTTGCCTTGCGGCGTTTCCTGACTTAAACTCAAGATGACTCAAATCCAAACTATGCAACTTATATGCCGACACTTAAGACTCGACGTCACATCTCGTGCCGAAGCACGTCGCCTACGTTGAAGCCAAATCTTAGGTCCAACATTTTGTTCTAACTGTACACACATCCAACTCGACTCAATCCAAAGGCACACACGCGGGTTGCCGCCATGTCGACTCATCTATATGAACTAGTCACTAGCGTCCAACGCTATTATGGAATCCCTTTATAGCTTTTGTTAGACGGCCGCCCCTTGCCAACGCGAGTAGCGAGCTCCGCTGCAAGTCCCCGCCTAACCCGTGCGGTCATCCAGCACAGCTATTATGTCTACCATCGAAACGGTCCCGTTGGCCGCCTGGGTCGCCGTTCGAGAAACTTTTATTTTACCTTGTACAAGTTGTCCAATGACCATGCAAGACTCGACTCGAACTGACGTCTCACACAGTCATTCTACTTCTAGTGTTACCATCTCTTTCAGGGCCAAGTTCAACACTTCTCACATCTGAGACCTCGTCTCGACGACCCATGGTCACGAGCATTCTTCTTTCTTGTCCTATCATTTCATTCGACTCAGGAACGACTATTTGAAAGTCCTCCTTCCAACTCAATTAAATCAACCATGGCCCGTGCCTTAAAAACACTAAGTCCGTGACATCGTGCCTTAAACCAACTTGAACTCTATGCGACACCACCGCCCAAGTCATACTCTATATGATCGTGAAACCAAGTAATATCGATAACCGTAGAAAATGTGGGACAGTGCTTGGAAAAGACTTCGATAGCCTAACATAACTCAGTCTAACTTAATCGTGCAACAACTTGACGCGCAAGGACTGCGTCAAGCCTTGGACAACGGGACCGTGCATGCTTTATGAAGTGTTTCTGCGGGCGACGCTTATGACTTAGGCTAACTCTTAGCTTGTGACGAAGACCAACTTTTCCTTCTCCCAAGCCACGGGACGAAGGACCGAGTGTCATTTTCAAAGCACGCCGTGCACCGACTCTAAGTCGACCGTTGGACCTTTCCATATTCTAACTCAATTCGACCCGTCGGGATTATTCCCTTAGCTATGTGGATTTGTCTCTTTTATTATCAAGCCTACTGGTGCAAGTTGAAAACATGCGATTTATTATGTGAATGCTAAGATGAGGCAAGTTCACCGAAACTACTCCACCTGAGCGAGGAGTCGCCTCGACCGAGCGATGTCTTCGAGCAGCCGTTGTAAGGCTAAGTCCGAACGCCGTCGGCGTTTCGATTCCTCCGATTGACTGAGCGGGACGGGACACTACACAGTGTCTGCCTAGGTGCCCGCCTGGATCCCCCGATGTCACGATCCGCTCCCGAATAATCGGACACGTCCAGCCTTCGTCGATGGACACGACGAAGTAAGCTGTACAGTACTAAGGAAAACTCCAAGTCACAATGTAATGTAAACATCCACAGCTTTATATATAACGTTTCCAGAATGATCACCAATATCCATCAAGTCATTTTTAGTACAAAGTCATCCGGAGACGAATCCGGTCAAATAAAATATACAATGAAGAAATCATAAAAATACAATCTCCAGAAAAACAAATAAATAAATCCTGCAATATCCAATGCAATCACATGCTCAATGTGGCCTCAAGCTCACCTGCAACGTATCCTGTCAGGAAAAGAGCAAAGTACAACCCCGACAAGAACAATATACAATATAATCTGTAATACAGAATACAAGGTGAAACCAGAATACCAGAACTGAAAATGAAACTATGGTACCAGAAATGAAATGTAAACTGCAGGCAATGGACGCGACAATCAATATGCAAGACAATGAACACGACTATCAATGAACAAGACAATGAACACGACAATCAATATGCAAGTGTGACATTTTGAAATATTAAACTAATGTGTGACCGGCTAAGGACCACAATCAATCAATGAGTCAATCAATTCTACAAGATCCGGCTTCATAGTACGTGAAGTGTACGATTATGCTATCCACAATGCCTATGTTGGGTGTGGTCACACAAAAGCTAATATTTCTTCCAATCTCCGCAATAAACAATGACTCACGATGCAATGAACAAGGTACAAGACAATCGTGTGTATCTCGTGTCCGATATGAGAACATGGCACATGAATGTAAGACAGAAATACAAAGTAAAAGTCAAGTCGGTGTACTTGCCTCGCCTTGGAAGCACGGGAGTAGTACTGCATGGATGTAAAAGATCACCTGTTATATTTTGTACAATTTTGATTAGGGTTTGAAATAAGACAATTATCTAATTATTTCTAACTGGTTGTCTACTCATCTAGCTAGTCATAATATTTTGAAAAATAATAATATTTAGAAGAATAATATATAAAAATGATAGCAAACTTAGCAATTTCTTGTAAAACAGCTAATTTAGTTCATATATTTAACCAAAATATATTTTACTAATAAATGTTAGAAAATAGCTTGCTAATTATAGAATCTAGCTAACATTTTGCAAAATATTGATAATATGATTTTTATCTAATACTTGCAGATAGTACTTTGTAACAAAATATATATAGAGTTGTTAACTAACTAGAAGCTAGCAAGTAATATGCATACTAAAATAAAATATAAATATTATATTCTAACAAAACTATACTTTAATCAAAGTATTTAATGACAATTTTTTATAATAAAAGCAATTTAATAATGATATTAATAATACTATTATTCGAAATATTGTTAAGGTCAATAAAATTATCACTAATTCAATACAAAAAATCATTTATATAACTAAACATTAATTAATTAGATACTAATTAAACTAAATTACTAATTAGATTTAAATCAATTAGAAAACTAAAAGCAGGTCCAAACTAACCCAACTACAACTCCTACCGTCTAGAAGCTCTGGCTCGGCCTGCATTAGGTCAGCCCAACACTCAATTGGCCCAAACTAAAAAATTCTAACCCAATCTCAATACTGTTAAAAAAACAGTCAGCCATCTCTCTCTGGCTCGGCCTGCTTAGGCCCAGCCCCACTTCTACCACTGCTGCTACCCCTGATTTCTTCTCCCTTAATTCTTTCCTAAGCCCACATCCTTAGCCCGGTAACCCAGCCCAACAATTCAATTCTCCTCAGTTCAAAATAAAACACTTGATAAATATTATTGGACTAAAGCCCAACCAATTTCATTAATTCAGTCCATAACCCGGCCCAACTCCTCACCATATAACCCTCTTCTCTCTTTCTCTCTCTTTCATTCACTTCCCAGCCAACCGAACATTCAAAACCCCCAATTTCTTCTTCCCCAAGCGATTCCCAATCCGAAACCCTAATTATCATCTTCTCCACCTAAATACAAAAGCTCACACACTCACCCACAGCCATCTCTCTCTATATTACTCTCAGCCGCACACTAACAAACCCCCATTCTCTTCTTCCCAAGCGATTCCCAATCCGAAACCCTAATTATCATCTTCTTCCTACCACAGTATCCAAACCCTAGAAACAAGAAAAAAAGAACAGATAGAGCAAGAGGAAGAATGGAAGCCCACCTTGACGGCCAACGATGGCGGCCACGTCTCTCAGGCGGCGGTTACCTCGGCGCATCAGGATGCCCCAGCCAGGAGGGCGGCCAGGCGACATGGTGGTCCTCACGGTCGGCAGCGGCTTGATCGACTCTGGCTTGACGAGACCACCTCTCATGGTGGTGGCAAGGATCTACGGTGGCGGGCCCCGATCCGCAACATAGATGGGTACACCGGACTCGGGAGGGCGAGGCGGCTCCGATTGGTGGCTCCTCAGCTCGGTGGCGTCGTGGTGGCGTCGGATCCCGACAGTGGCGGTGGCACAAGCCACGAGGAGATGGCTCCTCGATTCTCGAGGAGGCAACACGTAGTTCGAGGGAAGCTCGAACGTCTAGGTGCTGTCTCCGCGACGACTTTGGTGGTGGTGCTGTCCGGTGGCGGGTTCAGATCTGAGATTGACGTCGAAGACAGCAAATCTATGGCGATGAAACTGGAACGGCCAGATCTAGTCGGGGTCGACAGATCCGGTCGGCGAAGGGTTTCGGGAGGCTGGCGAGATCTGGAGACGATGGCTCGGGATGGGCTCCGGCCGGCTTCATGGCGGATCTCGACTCCTTGGCTCGGCGGAGCGACGACGGATCTGACGTCTCTGGTGTAATCTCCGGCGAACTCGCGGTGGTCGACGGTGGATGGCCGGCTCTAACAGTCGGTGACAGAGGAGAGAGAGAATAGTGGAGAGAGTTTAGTGTATTGGAAAATGTGTCAGTGATGTGATGTGCATTGGGCTGTGTGTACTATTTATAATAAAATAATATGTGTCTGTGCAGTAGTGGTAGTGGCAGTGTGGTAATTATGGACAGATCTGGGGGCACACAATAGCATTAGTAACAGAAAGCTAACTGAATTAGTTATTTAATAACCAACTATAACAATCAATTAATTAAGGATCCACAAAATAATTAACTACAAAATTTAGTTACTGACCTCTGCCAAATAGTAATTGTATAACTAATTAACAGGAAAATATAGGACAACTAGTCTCCTGACATTGTATTACAACATTTTGATCTTTGAAAAAGTACTCCTTAATGCTAACTAAAATATTATATAACATGAGGCCCAACCACCAAAATATTATATGCTAATTAACTAAAATACAATGTCAACAGAATAACCAGAAAAATCAAAGTTAATTAAGAATATCTTTCTCAAATAGAATTTTTCTTACCTATAGTCAAATTAGAATGGTTTAATGATTTACAAGGATCTGCCACATAATTAAGAATTCATAAACCAACCAAGAAATCTATAACTAATCATTTATAAAAATCATATTTATTACTTAAAATTGTATTTGTTAACAAAACTATAAGATTTTTAAATAGAAAATTCAAAAAAAAAATCTGTAAACGATTTTTGAGAGTTACACCCGATGTCCGACTGCATATTTTGGGGGTTTATGGACTTTTTCTATAATTTTTACTAGGTTTTTGGAATTTTTTAATTTATTTTTGAACCGCCTAGATCTAGGCGGTCGCCTAGGTGACTACCTAGGCGGGCTAGACGTTAGGCGGCGAGTGCCCGTCCGACTAGAGCCTAGTGCTTTTCACAACCTTGCGACAAACATGTCCCGACGGAGTAGAAAGACATGGAGGGGGCTGCGTATAAACAACATCGGACCATGAAGAAAGGTATTCTTCACATCCATCTGATTGAGTGGCTACCGACGAGCGACAACAACATCTAGTAATGTACGAACTATGATCATTTGAGTGACGGGGGCAAATGTCTCGTCATTCTCATGCTCCTGTGTAAAACTCCAGTCAACAAGGCAAGCCTTGTGTTGCTCAATGGATCTATCAAGTCGATACTTGAAGAGCCACTTGTAACTAATAGTTTGGATCTCGTCTGGAAGCGGAACGACATCCTAAGTGCATGTCTGCTAAAATGTTGAAACTCTGTCATAGCCTATGCTACTCAGGATGCTGGACAACCTCTTCATAAGAATTGTACTCTCGTGTAGTATGGATAACAGTAAAGAAGGAATGAAACTGTGAAGAATATGAGACTAAGGTAGTAAAACCAAACTTATCTGGTAGACCGGAACGGTCGAAAGTAAAACGAGCGGCAGGTTGTTAAGTACGTTGGACTGACTGAGAGGCTGTGGTGGAGGTGTAGATGGTGTAGCTGAGGTTGGTGGAATATGTGGAGGATCCTCATGACGTAGCGACGGAGGAATTGGAGGAGTTGTACTAGGAGAGGGAAGCAAATGAGTAGGGTTAATGGAAACACTAGACGACGGAGCTAGGGGAACAAAAATGAACATCCGAAGGTGAGACAGTAAAGTAAGGAGAGTCCTCTAGAAATCTTACATGGCAAGATATACGAAGACGACGAGCCAATGGATCATAACAACAATATTCCTTGTGCTCAAAACTAAAATCGAGTAAGGAACTTGGCTGATCGAGCTGTCACCTTCGTGCACTCAGTCAAAGGAAGAAGAACAAAACAAGTACACCCAAAAGTGCAAAGCATACTATAATCAGGAGGACACGAAAAAAGACTATCATGAGATGTCCGACCAGACAAAATAGAGGAATGATTGATATTAATAAGATTAACAGAGGTAAGAATGGTCTCTGTCCATAACTTTTGAGGAACAAAAGAGGATAACAAGAGAGCACGAGCAGTCTCAAGAATATGACGATGTTTGCGCTCGGCTACCCTATTCTGTTCATGAGTGTAAGGGCATGATTGTTGAAAAAGAGTATCGTAAGATTGTAAGATAAATCTCATTGTAGCAGAGAGATACTCACGGTACAATCAGAGCGAAACATCTTAATCCTAGCATTGAATTGAGTATGAATCATAGTAGTAAACGTCCTATTGGTAGGGAGTTCGGAACGGTGACACATAAGATAACCTAAGTATAACGAGTGTAATCATCAATAAACCTCACGTAATAGAGAAAATCAGTCATAGATGGGATATGAGCATGTCATGTCATGATGAATTAACAAAAACACTACTGGGTTTAGATAAACTCTGAGAAAAAAAGACTAAGCGTTATGACAACTTACAGTTCGTACATGTGGATAGAGAAGAGAAATGTGGATAGAGAAGAGAAAGAACCATTTCCAAGAGCTCTGCTATGGAATAAACTCTTTAGGTTGGACCCTGAAATATGGCCTAAACGTATGTGCCACAAGTTGCTAGCAGACATGATGATAGCAACATGACTAGAATTCAAAGGTCAAGATAATAGAAAATGAAGAAACTCTAAGTAGTACAACCGTCCTTTCCTACGAGCACGACCAATCATTTGACTCGTATGAGGATCCTTCACAGAATTGTGAGGAAATAAAAAAAATAGTAAACCCACTACAGTAAGACTACTAATCGATATGAGGTGTAAAGTAAGATGAAAAACATGTAAACAAAAAGAAAGACTCGAAATGTCGAAAATAGTGGAAACGGATTGAGTGATGATCAACTGTGAACCATCAGCTGTGTGTAAAGAGATATAGTGGATGGTAAATGTGTAATACTAGATAAGAGACTAAGATCAGAAGTTATATGATGAGAAACACTAGAGTCTAATATCCAAGAAGTAGACGTACCAGCAGAGTCAAAAAAAGCAAATGCATAGGAGCCAACAAGACAAGCTGGTACTGGAGCTGTGGCTCTAACTGAGTAAGACGTTACTGAATATCTGTCGATGTTTGTGTACTATCAACAATGTGAGCCTGAGGTACCAGAGAACGAGTCGAGGAGGAATCCTGTCTTTATCCGCTCAAGGAATTGAGTTTTTAAAATTGGTTATAAAGCAGAAAACAATCGTTAACCGAGTGACCAGACTTATGGTAGTGAGAACAAATCAGACCAGACCGCTAACGAGCATAGCAGGTAGTAGTAAATGGTCAGTATTCTTGTACGTAGAGTAAGAGAAGCAGTTCTGGTCCTTCTGGAAGCACGAGCCTTTTCGAAAGTGGAAGAAGAAGAAAATCTCGAAACTGCTCAGTTAAAGGCTTTATTTTAACAAATCAAGGAGAGAAGTACTTGCTGGTCTTGGCTAAGAGAAGTACCGATGGCGTTGGCTCGTGCGCTTATGGATGACGGTATAGGAGATAGTGGTGTTGAAGGACTGGATTTCGAGATCCTGGTGGCAAGTTGCCTCGTAGGAGCTCAGCTCTTTGGAAATATGGACTGTTCATTCATGATCGTCATCAGTTTAGAGTATTAGAGAATAATTAATTAGCGCCATCTCCTTCAAATCTCGCTGGCAGAAGCTCCAGAATCTATGACTTGGAGGAAGGGATGAACATGGCGACGGTAGAATTGAAAAATCCAACGCTCTAATACTATGAAACAAATCTACAATATTGATCTTAATGGATAAAATCAAAAGAGCCAACAACTATGTATTTATAGGTGAAGGATAAATCTTAATCTGTATAGGAGAAGGAATCCATATCCGTATAGGAAAAAAAACCTATATCGATATAGGAGTAGAAGATATGTAAATATCCTAAACTGATTATATCTTAACAGAACTAATCATTTCTGATTCCTTATGGTTGAGCTCAGTGGAGAGTATATACTTTGTTAACTCTGAGGAGAAAAATTGCCTTTTGGTATTCACTAGGAGATTTTTGGACTCAACGTTTCTTGTTTCTCCTAGGGTACCAGATCAAAATATTTTTTGTTGTTGGGTGGGATTCTTGGCAGTAGCAACATTACATGATTGGTTTGGAAGGTACTTGTAAGGTAGCGAGTTGATTGTCCTGGATTCCAGGGACATGATTCATTTTGCTAACAAATTAAGAAGTTCTAGCAACCTTTAGCGGCAGGAAATAAGTAGAGATGGACTGCCTCCATTGTATTGATTGATGGAGAACAACTTAAATTTTCGGTTATTTTTTAGTTTGTTTGTTAGGATAAACCAAAATAAAGAGAATTCTATCTGTCGGGTTGGTTAGGGATTGACTTATCTTATGGATAAAAACTTAGAGATTTACTTTATCTTTTTTTGATTGTTTTGTAGCTTATAAATAGTTTGTAATTTCATAAGGTATGAATCGAAGAATTGAGAATGAGAAATCTATTTTGACTTTATATGGTGCGATGTCAAAATCTTAAAGTGGATCTCTCTATCTTAGTTGCTTCTTCGCTTTCGACGTTGACGTCTTCAACGTAGCTTCTCCGCTTCCGATATCCAACGCTTCTCCGCTTCCGATCTCCAACGGTAATCCAAATTATTATTTTCTATTTCTATTATAATTTTTGTGATAAAGTTATAATAGTTGTTGTTCACTCTTCAATTAAAGCTTTCACACCCAAATTTTCTCAAATCCCTAATTTCATAATAATAATTTGTTTGTGGGTCTTTGTCCCGCGTCAAATTGGTATCAGAGCTAAACCCTGATTTAGAAATAGTTCAAGAATGTCTACACAAAATTTCTCGCAACAACTTTGTGCGATAATTTATAATATATATGATAAGATGCTTGCTGAAATGAAAAATGTGTTTGAAATTTTTTTCAATAGAAATGAAGTAAAAACTATTGCTAACAGTGATCCTATATACATAAAAAATTCATTAGTGAAACCTACTGAGTCTGTCATAGACGAGTCAGAAGTTAAATTCAAGTCTGAGTCTAAGTCTAGATTTAAACCAGTAATAATTTTTGAGCTTTATAAGTCTAGATTTAAACCATTAATAAATTTGAGCGTTATATATCTTCATTAGAAGAATTAAATAGGTCATATGATGAAACAAATAAAATTTAAAAACCTATTAAGTCATCTAAATATTTTAAACGTATCTAATAATTAAACCTGTGAACAATTTGTATTATATATTTCTTACAAATAATTGTAATAGTTTGTAGGAAATAATAACTGATTGTAGGGGCGATCATTTTACGTTTCTAGAGACATCGAGACATATACAAGTTGTTAAAGTGCCTGATTGGTTCCTGTTGAATATTCTACTTCTTTCACTTCCACAACCTCCAGTACCGCCATAGAGTTTTGTCGTTTTGTCAGAAGCTTCAATGTTGACTAAGTTGTCAAAGCAAAGACCTATGTCATGGCCGAATTGGAGGGCTTCAACAAGAGCATAATTCTCGGATTTTACACTTAATTCACCATGAGGTCATTTTTGAAAGCCGAGGAGAGTGATGGAGAACAACTTAAATTTTCGGTTTTTTTGTTTTTTAGTTTGTTTGTTAGGATAAAGCGAAATAAAGAGAATTCTATCTCTTGGGTTGGTTAGAGATTGACTTAGATTTAGTTTATCTTATTTTGATTGTTTTGTAGTTTATAAATAGTTTGTAATTTCATAAGGTATGAATCGAATAATTGAGAATGAGAAATCTATTTTGAGTTTATATGGTGCGATGCCAAAACCTTAAAGTGGATCTCTCTACCTTAGTTGCTTCTTCGCTTTCGATGTTGACATCTCCAACGTTTTTCTGCTTCCGATCTCCAACGGTAATCCAAATTATTTTCTATTTCTATTATAATTTTTTTGATAAAGTTATAATAGTTGTTGTTCACTCTTCAATTAAAGCTTCCGCACCCAAATCTTCTCAAATCCTAATTTCATACTAATAATTTGGTTTTGGGTTTTCGTCCCGCATCATTGATGCTTTCACATTTTCCTTTACTTGAGACAGGTAGAATGTGAAATTTTGAGGGTTAACTTTGTACTCTACTTTTTTATATCTAAATGAGACGGGCCATAGCCCAGCTCTTCAGTGCCAAAAGAGGTAGAATGTGAAAATATGTCAAAGTGGGCTATAAAGAGGTCTGATTTAACTTATCTGCTTTGAGCTCTCCTTTTTCACTTGGAAGTCATCATGAATTAGTTTTTGGCTGTGAGAGGCATGATCAAACTTGAGTTGTAGACATGTGGAAGACTGAGATAAGCCAATACAGGATTAGAAGTGGCGATGATGGGAGCAATTCGACCAGGCTGGAGGACTTTTTAGTGAAACTGGGTAATTCTGTTTGGGACATCTGGCGGCTGTTATTATAACTCAGCTGGCTAGTTGGGTCCTTTCATGTACTACATAGTAGTAGACTGGTTATTGTAACAGCCGCTGAGTTATAATGAGTATTCCAACATATTCTGTTTGCACAAGGATGGATTCCAGACTTTCCCATGTTAAAATGAGGATTTTAGGATCTTTCATGTATGGCATAGTTGTAGACTGGTTGTAGGAATAAGGAGCCTTGTATTTGTTCAAATTGGGATTTGATAACCTACAAAAGGGTTTATATTAATATGTTTTATTTATACAAAATTCTGTGGCGTTGGTGCTTGATACGGAGACCATATAGTTGAATTTGTTATATTCCAGATAACTTATGTAATTTTAACTTCTGGGTATCTGGAATGCATCGGTTAAAATAAATATTTGGGATTTTGAACTATTAAATTGAGCTGAGATCTATTTTCAAGAGTGAAAATTGTGAGAAATATCCATGTAAAACATCAGAACGCATGCATAGATTTCATTGAAAGAGATTCAATTTGTTTGATCGGTGACGCTTCATGTGAACTAAACTTACCATTTTGGTATCTGATTGGTTATGTTCATGGTCACGCTTTCTGCATGTTATACATCCAAAACTTCCTTTCTTGTGGATGCGTAAGTTTTTGTTGTTCTTTCTTACAATTGTAGCTTATTCTTGACGATATGGAAAATGTACCTAAAATTGAATCCTGTAAAGTGGGGCATATGAGAAACCATTCTTGAGGATATGAAAATGTATGAACCAGTTACCTTTTAAGTTTGCAAGTGTTATTTACATATCTAATTCCATCTTCCTTCCTTTTCTATTTCAGAGGGTAAATCAATGCCTACAAGATGCTTGTTCCAACTTGTCTTGTAGGAAATTTATAGACTGTGGTGATGGGCATAACATTGACAAATTTCAAAATATGCTGGATTGGCAAGATTGGATAAATGACTCAAGTTCTACTGATTGCTTTAATTCCCAAGGTCATTTTTCATATGGAATTTATAGTCAGGCTGTCCTCTTAAGTACAAGAGGGAGTATTATCACACGTTACTTATATTCCTTATTTTGGGGTTTCCAGGTATTTTTCTTTTGTTTTAAGCATCGTCTTATTGTGCAATTATGTTTCTGTCATTTTCTGGGTTATAAATGAACTAAATTGTTGGAGGTAATAGTTTATTGGTTGCTATGTACATATGTACATTTACTTGGTGCTAGCTTCATTTGTTCACTTGTTATTATGTCTAAATCTGTCATCTAGACCTTGTCGATAAGACTTCAACCCAATCTGCCCTTCTCTTCCCCAAATTTCCTTGTCCAGGAATATATCAAAAGATTAATGTTAAATTCACATTTGGTTTGAAATTTTGAATTATTTTCTGTTGTCGTCAAAAACAAGCCAACCTCATTTGATTGGAAGACTTATTTATTGTTGGTGATGAATAGAGGATATCAAGGACAGAGGAGTAGTACTTACTCGAGAGTAAAATCAGAGTGTACAAATTTTTCTTTAGGATAACTATTTTTTTATATCATAATTGACATTGTAGCTCTTTTATTCATAAGAATAAAGTCAAACATCAAATGCATACAATAGAACTATCTCTATAATGTGGATGGGTGATAGGGATGGCTTAAACACTCGATTTGGGTAAGAGTTTAGCATTTTGAGCTAGACTAGATAAAGTTTGGTATGTAAGAACTAAGAACTACAAACAAGTGCATACAACGGAGGTGACAATGATTATTGGCTAATCATTGAGAATCAAATTAGGTGGGTAGTCTATGCGTTAGGACTAGAGGAGACTCCCATATTCAAGGATTTCAAATGTTTGTAGAAGGAGACTGAGATAGTTAACTGGTTCCTGAGCTATATGTGTTCCAGATCTTAAACTATGAAGTTCAACAAGGATATCAATCAAACAATAAATCTTAAACTATGAAGTTCAGCAAGAATATCAATCAAACAGTAATAAAAAAACAAAAAAAATAAATTTAATTGTCAAATGAATCACACATGAGTATATCCTTGTAGGATTCAGTATGGACTTTCCCCTACTAGATACGAATACATATAAAAACACAGTCGTCCCGCCCTAAAGCAGAGTGTAATCCTATACAATGTGCCAGTTAACCCTACCCTATACTACATAAAAGGAAAAGTACTGTACCCATGACATTCCCATACCAAACACCACTGTGAACCGCGCCGCATGTAATGTTGGGAGAAATCAGGAAGAACCTAGAAAAATGTTACTGGAAAGTGTTGAGATGTCTTGCATTCTTTGAATCCTTAACAAGTAGAATGTCAAGAAGGTTTATAAGAGTTGATATCACAACTTAGACATCCATCTTTTTCTCACTAAATTCTAGGTGATGTGCAAAACAATGGCAGTTATGTACTCATTGCCTGAAATTTCAGATCATTATCTATTTGTTTATTTGTTGTGGTCATGTACATTAACTTTATCTACAAGCATAATGCCCATTAGTATAATATCTTAACAATGAAGGATACGGTGTTTCCTTGTATTGTTTCAACTTTCAACAAGGTCTCACGTACGCAAAAGTTTCTTTTTTAACTATTTTGTATTTGTGTCAGTAGCAAATCAGTACTTTAGCTGGTAACCAAGTTCCCAGTTATTTCGAGGGGGAAGTTCTTTTCACTATGGCTATCGTTGGACTGGGTTTGTTGCTATTTGCCTTACTCATTGGAAATATGCAGAACTTTCTCCAAGCTCTTGGAAGGAGGTATGCGAAATTTTAATATTATATGCTAATAGTGTAAATTCTGTTGTCACAATTGTTTTCTTAGTGGCAGAGCAATCCAAATAACTTGGTAAACAACAAATAACCATATGAATTCCAACTTGGTAATATATATTTTGGTACGTGCATTTGTTTAATATATGGAAAGAATGGAAAAAGAACTGTTGACATCAATTAATATTTGTTACTAATATAGTATATCTTTGAGATGTGTTAGTTAAAATGGGATCGTGAGAGTGAAACATGCTGTCAAGGCCTGTTTGGATAGCGAGAATTGTGAGGGAGGTCAGAAAGTGGGAGTTCTAGTGTTAAGTCATTGGACTTTCTTATCTTATCATTCTTCAAAATTGTGTTCGGATAACCAATATGGAAGGAAGTAAAAAGTGCATGATGATTTTAGTATAAAATGTTTAACAGCCAAGTAAATTGATTACTAATTATTAAATTTAACTTGATTACTGAATCACAATAATAGTTAAGCATTGTTAATTCATTAATAGTATTGAATATCTTACTTATTTGTTAATAATTAATTTGTGATAATATTAATTAAGAATTATTAGTTATTTAAGAAATATTAATTACTTTTTTTTTAATACAACAACAAGAAGGAAATCCCAAATTTCTGGGTGTCGGCTAGTTGAATCCTCTTTTTTCCATTCAGTCATGTTATGGGTCATGTCCGCTTTAACGCTAACAAGATCCACATGCATCTTTAACACTTCAGACGATGTTAGTCTAGGTATACCTCTAGTCCTAGCGACCCCTTTAACTTACTATAGTATTACTCCTCCTTATAGAAGCATCTATTGGTCTGTGTTGCACATGTCCAAACCACGTAAGTCGTTTTTTTTGTATATTGCCCTCAATTTGCGTCACTCTGACTTCCTACGAATACACTCATTTCTTATCCTATCATTTAATGTATTGTCACTCATCCATCTTAACATTCTCATTTCATCTATACTAACTTTATGGACATGTTTCTTAATTGCTAAATACTCTGATCCATTAAGCATAATTGTTCTTATAGCAATCTTAAAAAAATTCTTCCAACTTTAGGGGTATCGTGTGATCAAAGAGTACTCTGGAAGCACTCGTCCATTTCAACCATCATGTTCTAATTCTATGCATATCATCCTTCTCAATCTCTCTATAATGATGAATGATTGATCCTAAGTACCGAAAGTTATCGCTCTTAGGTATTTCTTGTCCGTCTATATGCCATCATTCTCTTTGACTTGGGGTTAATATTATATTTCATATATTATATTTTTGTTCTACTAATTCTAAATCTTTTTTATTCCAAAGTCTCTCTCCACACTTCTGTTTTATGATCCCACCCTTCTCTACTCTCATCAACCAACATAATATCATCAACCAACATAATACATCACAAAATCTCCTCTTAGATATGCCTAGTAATTTCATCCATAACTATTGCAAAAAGATAAGGACTCAACATTCATCCTTAATGTAAGCCAATGGTAATAGGAAACATGTTACTATCTCCTCCAATATTTGCACAGTCATTGTAACTCTATCATACTTATTTATGAATACAACTTATTTTAATTTATTATCAATATTAATAAATTATCCTAACTAATTGCACATTAATTAAGAATTACTAATTCAATATTAATTATATTTATTAATTATCTTGATTAATACATCATTAATTATCGTAATTAACTACAGAACGTTAATTATCTTAATTGGTTATTTTTAATACTAATTCGTATCAATTAT
>JANAVB010009841.1:0-18422 GCA_029216955.1 Iris pallida
TAAAAGAATATTAATGTTATTTTATTTAAAGTGATTTAATTTGTGATTTAAATCATGCACAAGATTCAGATACTTTGATACAGTAGATCAATTTGGTATAATCTTTAAATATCATCTGATGTAATCTGTTGATGCATATATATTGGTCTTCTATAGATTATTTTATGAATTTTGTTATATTGATAATATCTAATTTTGTCAAATTGAAATTAATGATTATGCTTTTGATTACTTTATTTAAGTAATAATCTTATGAATATGCATGTATATAAGGTTTTGGACATGATTCAGTTTTGTAAAATTTAGTCAACATTTAAATTTTTTGGTGCCTTTTGTGACTAGCAATAGTTGTCTAATATTCTAAATAGACCCATTGAAACAAGATGTCGCCAAAGTGACCTCTCTTGCGTAGATAGTCTATGAGGGATGTTTGATATTTATGTGTGTACATTCATGCGGGTATTAGCCGGCCCAAAGGAAGGTTAATACTTGGCCGAATTGTACACATACTTGTGGTGATAAATGTGTGACAATTATACGGTTTACATGAATAATAACCCGATCCAAAGATAGGCTTATTATTTGACATGACTTATTGTCAACGTTTGATCACTACACCAAGAGTACCACTTGCAGTTAATATCACTGTCCAAAGACTTGATATTAATGATGTACTAGGTATCTTGAGATGGGGTTCACCATTATTTGAATTTGTTTGACTATATTTTACTCTTTGGTTATTAATTAGAGCATATTTGTTTATTTATTTTTTGTTCTCTTTGCAGTTAATGTTGCTATAATATCTGCCAATACGAATTCAATTTCCATGCTTAGTGGGTAAATTTTAAGGGCAAAAAGAAAAGAAATACAGAAGCTGCTGAGGGCCTGGCTCAAAAGAAACACAATATAAAACTAAGGGTTGTTTCTTTTGTGACAAGTCAGGACATATAAGGAAAAGTACATTTCTCAATTTGGTCTATTCTGAGGTTAATTTAGCTTCAGTACCTAGAAACACATGGTGGTTAGATTCTGGTGCTACTACCCACATTAGTGTTTCTAGACAAGGTTGTCTGAGCTACCGAAAGCCAATTGATGGTGAAAGATACATCTATGTGGGTGACGACAAGTCGGTAGAAGTGGAAGCAATAGAACATTTTAGGTTATTATTGGGAACCAGTTATTATTTGGATTTGATAGACACTTTTATTGTACCGTCTTTTAGACGAAATTTAGTTTCAGTTTCCTTACTGGACAAATCTGGTTATCATTGTTCATTTGGAAACAATAAGTTTAGTCTATCTTTAAATTCAAATATGTTGGTAGTGGTTCCCTTAAGTTTATGATAACCTATATTCACTTGAAACTATTGCATCTTACAATGAAACCTTGCATGTGGTCACGTGGTACTAAATGCAAAATTAATAATAAAAATTCAGCCTCATTATGGCACAAACGATTAGGTCACATCTCTAGAAATAGAGTTGAACGACTTGTGTCAGATGGGATTTTGAATTCCCTTGATTTCACAGACTTTAATATCTGTGTTGAATGTGTAAAGGGAAAATAGACCAAAACAAAGAGATTATGTGCCAATAGGTCTACAGAAGTCTTAGAATTGATTCATACTGATATCTGTGGACCATTCCCTTCAGCTTCTTGGAATGGTCAAGAATATTTTATATCATTCATAGACGACTATTCTAGATACGGCTACCTATATCTCATTCATGAGAAATCACAGTCTTTGGACGTATTCAAATTATTTAAAGCTGAAGTTGAGAACCAACTCAACAGAAGAATAAAAGTCGTCAGGTCTGGCCGTCGGTAGATCTGATGGATCAGGTGAACAACGTCCAGGACCGTTTGCTAAATTCCTAGAGGAATATGGAATCGTCCCACAATATACCATGCCAGGATCACCTAGCATGAATGGTGTAGCTGAAAGACAAATAGGACTCTTAAGGATATGGTGAGGAGTATGATTAGTCATTTACCTTACTAGAGTCACTCTGGGGTGAAGCACTTAAAACAGCAGCTTACATTCTGAATAGAGTGCCAACTAAAGCAGCTGCAAAAACACCTTATGAGCTTTGGATAGGCAGAAAATCTAGTTTGAAGCATTTACATATTTGGGGTTGTCCAGCTGAGGCAAGGCCTTATAGGCCATATAAAAAGAAATTGGACCCCAAAACTGTAAGCAGCTGCTTTATTGGCTATACGGAGCGATCAAGGGTTATAAATTTTACGATCCCACAAAAAGGACAATTTTTGAGACGGGGACTGCTATATTTTTAAGGATGTGGAGTTTGGGGGAAGAAATAAAGTTAGGGACATTGTATTTGAGGGAATCGGTTACGATCCCTACTATCACTTTTGACGATGTGCAGGTTTCTGTACCTGTCATTGATCAAGAAGTGAATCGGAACCTCAACAAGACAATGTTGAATTACCTCTACAATTGATGTTGAGCTACCTCAACAAGACAACATAGAGGCAACCCCCATTCAAGATGAGGCAGTTGTTCCTGAGGAACAAACTCAACAACCTCAAGAATTGGTGCCATTAGACGGTCCATCAGAGAAAGGAGAAACGTAATTTCGGATGATTTTATCATATTTCTCTAGGAACATGAGGAAGACCATGGAATATGGAATATGATCCAATCAACTTCCGTCAGGCCATGAAAAGTTCAATTCTCAAAAGTGGATTGATGCAATGAATGAGGAGTATAAGTCCATGCAAGACAATAAAGTTTGAAACTTGTCCATTACCAAAAGATGTGAAACCCATCGGTTGAAATGGATATTTAAAACAAGAAGGATTCGAAGGGTAATATGGAGAAGTATAAGACGTCTTGTAGCTAAAGGCTTTACTCAAAAGGAAGGATGATTTTAAAGAGACTTTCTTCTGGTTCCTTCAAAGACTTTTAGAACAATCATGGCACTTGTTGCACATTTTGTCTTGAGTTACATCAAATGGATGTCAAAACGGTTTTCTCAATGGTAACATTGACGAAACTATTTATATGGTGCAGCCAGAAAACTTGTGTCGGAAGATCCAAAAAATATGGTTTGCAAATTGACAAAATCCATTTATGGACTCAAGCAAGCTCTCGTCAGTGGTACTATAAATTTCACAGTTGTTACCTCGTTGGTTTGAGGTTACGTTGTTGAAGATTGTTGTGTATCACAATTCAGTGAAAGTAAAATTATTTTTCTGGTTTTTGTATGTTGATGACATACTGCTTGCAACAAATGATATAGGCATATTGCATGACACTAAGAAATTTCTATCAAATAACTTTGAGATGAAAGATCTTGGTGATGCCTCTTTTGTATTAGGAATTTAAATACATCGAGATCGTTCTCGAGGTATTCTTGGATTATCACAAAAGAGCTATATCATAAAGTGCTTAAAAGATTTGGCATGCAAGAATGCAAACCAGGTGACACCCCAGTCGCTAAAGGAGACAAGTTCAGTCTCAATCAGTGCCCTAAGAATAGCCTTGAAATTAAGAAATGCAATTGATCCCCTACTCATCAGCTGTGGGGAGTCTAATGTATGCTCATGTGTACGCGTCCGGATATTGCGTACATAGTTGGAATTCTAGGCAGATATTTAAGTAACCCAGGGATGGATCATTGGAAAGCAGCCAAATGGGTTATGAGATACTTACAGAGAACAAAGGATTACATGCTCACTTATAGGAGATCGGATCAGTTGGAGATCATAGGGTATTCCGACTCCAATTTTACTGGATGCCAAGACAGCAGAGATCCACATCAGGTTATGTTTACCTGTTAGCTGGAGGAGCTATATCTTGGAAGAGTGTCAAAAAATACTCATAGCTTCGTCGACTATGGCAGCAGAGTTTATAGCATGTTTTGAGGCATCTAATCATAGAATATGGTTGCAAAATTTTGTCACTGGGCTGCGCATTCTTGAGGGTGTTGAAGGACCACTCAAGTTATATTATGACAATAAATCAGCAATACTATATTCTAATAACAAGGAGGTCGTATAAGTCAAAGCATATTGACATAAATTTTCGAGTTATGAAGGAGAGAATTCAGAATGGTAAAGTCCATAGAGCACATTGGGACAAACTCCATGTTAGCGGATCTGCTCACAAAAGGGTTACCATCCAATGTCTTTCATGAGCACACTGCTCATATGAGTGTTATCTCATTTGATGATATGTCAGTTTAGTGGGAGTTTGTATTTTATGTATTTGGGTGCTATTTGGTTTTAGACACATTTATGTATTAAAGTATTTTGGATATTTATCTGATCAGATATATGAAATTTAGTTCATTTGTTTTCATTATGTTAAAGTATTGATCTCATTAAAGTTAAGGAGGACCAGTTGGAAATAGACATGTATTGATCACATTGCGTCTAATTTCCATGCTACGTATCCATGATTTATCTATGTCGTTTAGCTATATTGGTATATGTGACCATTGATGGTTTAGTTACGCTATATATGACGAATGCCGCTTTGATCCTATGTTGATATGGTTAATGGGAGATTGTCCGGATATACCCTAAGGATTAAGATAGCAATTTATGAGCTCACTAAGGTTAACACAATTATAAGGTACATATGTGGCCCAGTAGGGATTGTTGGAATTATTCAATAATTAGGGGCCACACATGTAAAATTAATTGTGTTTGGGATATCTAAATAATTAAGCCAAATTAAAGTGGTCTATTTGGAATTGGCTTAAGGGTATAATTGTCATGGAATTAATGTGTAGATACCGGAGATAATTCTAATTTGATGAGGGGCCAAATTAGAAATATCACAACACACATCTATAATATGTGTATTCATTAGGGTTATGGTCCCCAACTTATACGCCACCAAAGAAATTTTCTCTTTTTCTTTTCTTCTGCATCCCCATCAACAGAAAGAGAGGGACAAAGGATTCGATTCACCTTTGTCATTAAGGGTCGTAACAAGTTGGAAGATCGAACCCAATAAAGAGACGATCGCTTCAAGATCCATCAAGCCTAGCAATGGATTCAGGTATGCTTCTGCAATTTTTATTATGTTCTTTCTCATGAATCGACAGGACAGTAAAAATCTAACACCCCATTTGAGAAAAGTCGACATCTCAGATATGAAAGATACATATATCCAAATTCCAATCCAAAAGCATGAACATGTCTAAAATCTATAAATAATTATTGCATAGCATCCAAAAGTCCATAATCAATATAGATTCCGAAATTGATCTTAGAGTTGAGGTTGACGGCTACGCGGTTCCTATTAATCCCAAAAATGAATATTAGTTGGCATAATACAAAAATGAAAATGTGTAACGTTAGAAAGCACCAAAATGACAATATGAAATCACTATTAGATTGAATTATGATTAGGATTTTAGGGACCATGTAATTTGTTAGAGTTCTGTAGGATTATGCATCTCTGAAAAAATCTCGAAATAATCACACAAAAGTTACGCCATAGGACGATATTGGTGCAATAAATCCAACGAAACAGGTTCTGATTACAACAGAGATGACCTTAAACCATAGTACAAGTATGTATCATCAATCGCCCTTATTGGGGCTATTTTGGCGAGTCTTTAAGCGATGAAAAGTTGCTTGAATTATTGTAGTTGGTTCTTGGTTGTCGTTGGAAGGCTGGGGGTGTCGTCGGAGAGGTGGTGGACACAATGGGAAGAGCGAAAGGGGCTCTGGTCGACGGGGGTATACACAACTTCTTACAAGCAAGGGCAATGGGGTTGTTCGGTCTAGGTGTGTCAAGCGGCCTGGAGCATGATTGAGTTGTTACAAGAAGATACAGAATGGTGATGGGATGGTACAACAAATGGATTGTTTAACCTCATTTTTATAGGAAAAACTAGTAAAATAATATAGAAATTACAAAGGATACCCTCATGTTTGATTATAAAGAATCAAAGAAAAGTGTTTACAGTAAAATATCTACAAATGAGTTCTTGGAAATTCTGCAGATGGAAGTCTTGTTAGTGCCTAACTGTTTTGTTTCAACGATCTAATAATAAGACTGGGATATTTCTACCTTGCTTGTGAGATGACAACCTGAGTTCTGTTCAAATATTTAGAATCCAGGACGAAGGCTATTCAAATCATACGAGCTCTCTCTAGAAAGGCTTCTCTCTAGTCTTCAGACCTTGTTCTTGAAAAAGAAATCATACAAGTTTAAGAGCAAGAGATTGCCCGATCTCTTGCTAAACTTCTACCATGGAAGTCAAAGGGAATCTCTCTCTGTCTCTCTCTCTGTCTCTCTCTCTCTCTCTTCTCTTTCACTCATATGCTTGCCAACTCCTAGAACTGCCCAACTCTTTGTCTAACCCTTGGAGTTAACCCTTTTCCAAAGCCCTCTTTTCAACTACCCCCTTCCTCCAACCAATCTTTTATTCAACCAACCGATATATTTATAGGGGTATATTATCCCAAAAAATCTCGTTAGTGGGGATTAAGTGCTTAACAGCCTTATCTGACGATCCTATGAGTCTTCGACGAGGCTATATTGCTAGTCGACGTGGCTAAAAATACGTTGTCTACCTTTAGGGATAAATATCGATTTAATATCCTATTAAATCAAAAATTTATGGGTGGTATGAACCATTAAAAGGTGGTAACATTCCACTAGAATCGTTGGGCTATCAACCTTTAAAATGGTAAGATCCCCTAAGATCTCGTTCATGGGATGATTAAGAAAACGTTGATTGTATGGTGGGGTTAGCATATGGAAATGCTAACAACATTGTCTAACAAAGTTTACATGTGGAAAGGATAGCCTTCTTGGTTCAAAGATTTGATAATTGTATGACTTACTCCCAAATAATTGGACACAAATTTTGAGTAAGTCTAGCCTACGTCGTAGTACCGAAGTTGTATGCGCTATATCTATAAGTCATAAAAAAACACACACATACAGTTGGGATGTTAAGCACTTAAGAATACTCGTAATTAAGTCTCTTGTGTACAATAAGTACTACGTCTGAAGAAAATCTCATATCCAGTGATGTCGAGTTGCAATATGCTTGGATCAACTATGAAATGTCGGATTCTTCCAAGGTGAATATCACTTTGGCTATCGTAGAGCAAAATATATTGCTCTTGCTTAAGCCCTATTTCCTACAGGAACTTTTACATCCGTAGTAATTCCTTGCAAGCCTTCGTTATCGTAATGAACTCTGCCCCTATCGTAGACAAGATAACAAACTTCTACAACCACGTCTGACGTAAAATTGCTCCACCAGGAAATATTATGACATAGGCCGAGGTCAATCTTCTAGTAATATCCACATCCCTAACTATATTAGCATCGGTATACCCAACCATCTTCGGCTCGTCACTCCCAATTGAAAGTCTCCAATCAACAGTTCCCTAAAGATAAGGTAGGATCTATTTGACCGTACTCCAATATATCCTCATTAGATTTGAAAGATAAATGCTAACCATACCTACTTTGTGAGTAATACCTAGCCTTCTATACACCATGGCATACATGAGACTTCCCACATTTGAAGCATATAAAACTTTCTTCATATCTTTCTTTTCTCCTCGATTGATGGATACTGCTCCACAGTTAGCTTAAAGTGATCTGTAAGAGGTGCTCACTTTCTTCGACCCATCCACGCCGAAACATTAAAGTACCCAAAAAATAAACTTCTTTTGGGACAGCCAAAGCAACTTGGACTCTCTTTCTTTACTAATCTTCATCCCAATGATAGTCTTTGCTGCTCCTAAATCCTTCATAGAGAAAGGTTGAGCCCAATTGGTGCTTCAACTACTCTATCCTGGTGGCATTTTGACCCACCAATAGAATATCATCCATATACAGCAATAAAATAGTAAAATATCTTGGCAAAATGCTTCACAAATTCACAATAGTCTAACGTCATGCGTGCATAATCATGCTCCTCCATGAATGACTCAGGCTTTCTGTATCACTACCGCGAAGCCTGATTTAGACTATATAGACACTTCTTTAATTGGTAGACCAAATGTAACTTGTCCTTCTCACAATATCCTTCTGACTGCCCTATGTATAATTTCTTCACTAAATTACCGTAGAAGAATACTGCTTTAACATCCATCTGCTTAATTTCTAAATTAAAATTAGCTTCTAATCCTAGCACAACAGGATAGTTGACAACTTGACGACTGATAAGAAGACTGTATCGAAATCCACGCCCTTTAGCGAATTGTAGCATTTGAATACCAGCCTTGCTTTGTATCGAGAGCGATCACCTTCTGTTTGCTTCACTCTAAATACCTATCGATTCTTCAAAGCCTTCTTAGCCTTTGGCAAATGTACCAGCTCATAAGTAGGGTTTGCCTATAAGAAACTCATCTCCTCCTGCATGGCATGTATCTACTCCTACATGACTTTGTCTTCTATCTCCTCTGTGAAGCTTTTGAGCTCTCCCCCGTCAGTCAATAGCACATACTCATCTGGAGAGTACCTCGTGGATGGTTGATGCTCTCTCGTGCTTCTCTTTAATGGAGCCTTTGGTGTTGGATGTGTACTGACATCCTCATCCCTTCAGGAATTGCCTCATCAGCATGCCCATCCTCTTGAGGGTCATCTTGATCATCATTAGTAGGCTGATGACCAATATTGGGATTAACTTCATGTACTTGCTTCCCATAACTGGATTCTCTATAGTGTTCTCTGGAAACAGATCAAAGCATGGTGACACTAACTGAGGCAAATCCTCAACCTCAGAAGGCATCTCAAAATCCTATGTGTTTGTCATGGTATGATCCTCAATAAATACCACACCCTTGCTTTTGTAGAACTTTCCTTCTACTGGGTCATAGGGTATATACCCAAACTCATCCTGATATAGCCGACAAAGATGTAATGCCTCGTCTTCATGTCAAGTTTGGACCTCTCGTCCTTCGGTACATATACAAAGGTCTTACACCAAAATACTCGAAGTGACTGTATGATAGTTCTTTTTTGTACCATACTTTGTCTGGTACATCACCCTATAAAGGAAAACTAGAAGACAAATTAACAATTTAACATTAATGTGAGAGCCTCACCCCAATAACTGCCCGATAAGTTTGCCTTTAAGAGCAAACATCATACTCTCTTCATCAGTGTCTTTTCATACGCTCCGCTACGCCATTGAGCTGAGATGTCTTTGACAGAGACTTCTGGTATCGAATCCCTTGCTCTTTTTAATAATCATCGAAGGGACCAATGTATTCACCGCTATTGTTAGACTGAAAATACTTCAACTTATTGTCCATCTCCCTTTCAACGCAGGCCTAAAATTCCTTGAAAGTAGGTAATACCTTATCCTTGGTCCTTATGGCATTGACCCAAACTTTTATGGAACAATCATCAATGAAAGTTACAAAATAGGAATTACTACCAATAGTTTTTAACTTAATTGGATCGTAGACATCCAAGTGAATCAACTGAAGCAACATCGGCTTCCTTGAAGATGATAAATTTGAAAAGATACCATATTCTACTTTTCATCCATCCAATACGTACATTTCTCCAATTTTGTAGTTAACCTTGGAATGACTTTCATGTTAAACAAGTTCCTCATTCCTTTCTCGCTGATATCGCTAAGCCGTTTGTGCAATAACTTGGTAGACGCATCACTAAATGTGTTTACCTAATGTGTCCTATGTGCACTCCCTTCCATATAGTAGATACCGAACTTCTTATAACTTTCTCTGGCAATCACCATCGAATTCCTGAAAAGATTCCACTAATAGTTCCCAAAAAGAATGAAGAATCTCTCATCCTCCAACCTTCCAACCAATACCAGATTAAAACAGATATCAGGAACATGGAAAACACCTTTGAGCACAAGAGTTGCTCCTTATTTGTTTTTAAATTCACATCTTCTATAGCAACAACCTTTGACACATTTTCGTTGCTCATCTTCAACACTCAACAACCTCTTGTTGTGTATGTGACACAATGCTCTGTTGTGAGATACATATGTCGAAACCCCTGTGTCCACCTGTTAGAATTGTCATCGTATGCGAGATTTATTATAACCTTATCACCTACAATAATGATATCACCTCCATGTGTTAAGACGACCATGTTGTGTTCTCAACTTTCTTTCCGATATCGCTTCTTCTTTCTCTCCCAAGCAAAATAGTTTTGCTTTATGTGATTATTCTTGCCACAATGGTAACACTCGAAGTTTTATACCGAGTCCTGGACTTGCCTCTGCAACTGCCTAGACCCCTTTTTTTACTCCTACCTCGATTCTTGGAAACAAATGCCTCTAAATAAGATGTAGATGAAGTGTCTTGATATTTCTCCATATCTCTTTATTTAATACCCCGCTCTTAGCAAACTCAAGACTAGCCACACCTTCAGGAGTAAAGTGATCATGGATACTCGTACAATTTTCTACAAGTCTGACAACGTACATAACAATAAAAGCCCTTATACCTCATCGTCGCACTTACTCCCATAATAGACAACTGGTCAATCACGTACTGGAACTCGCCCAAGTGATATGTAATGGATGAACCATCCTTGTGTAGGACCGTTGAGCACCTCTAGAGGGTAGTGAATAGAGTACATGTGTGCAGCGGAATGATAATCAACACTTAAAATATTTATGGCAATAATCAAATTAATATGAAGCAAGCAGTATATAAGTAAACACATAAAGTAAATGAGTAGAGAAAAGCAAACACAAACACCTGGGTTTATACTGGTTTCCCTCTAAGAGGACTAGTCCAGTCTCGAGTACTCTAGCTCGATATTGAATCTACTATGCAGTGAAACAGAAGCTTTGAATCCGAAGTGCTTGTAACTCCTTACCACACGTGTTTTTTATCCGAAGTGCACTACTTCAACCTACAAGCATTTATTGTCTACTTCAGGAGCATGATAAAAATAAAATTATTTTCAAGCCTTCTTTACAACTCGAACCAACTTCTAGATCGAACCGAAAACTGGCACTGCCATGACTATGAGTCATAAAGGCTTTCATTGGAAAGTGTAAAGCTCGGAACACTTTAGATAGAGAAGAGAAAAGATGGAATAGGATGAGTAAATTGAATGTCAATCTTAACTCTATTTATAATATTTTTAGGGACCGAACTCGGCAGAGTTCGGTTGCCTAACGTTTAAAAAATCGAACGTTGGAGCCGATTCAACAGGGTGACCTGATCTAATAGGATACTGGGCGAGGGTGACCGAGTATGATCCGAGTTCGGGTAGAATTCGGTCTGATTTCGGTTGCCCTGTTTCCAGATTGGATCAAGTGTAGAATGGCCTTGGGTTTTCGGCTTTTTGAATTACGAACTGGATTTTGTAAATGTGGATTGATCAAAGAAATAGATTGGGTAGACTATTTTCTAAGTAGACTTGTAACTGAGCCATATGCCAATCTTGTTCAATTGTACATTTTTTTAGACTCAATAAATTAAAAAATACATAACAAAATTGAAAGAATGATTTGATCAACAACTTGTTCTTTGTGGCTTGCGAAGACTTGATCAGATACAACATACCAATATGTTGTTCATTAGTCACACCGTAGCAGTATATTATTTGTTATATCGAGCAAGAGTTTTAGTCAGTTACCAAAATCAGGTATAACCATGACCAATGGGCCAACAATCACTCCCATGTGGATAATTGGCAAACTCAAATTGATATACCATATAATAACTAAAATCAGGTAATCAACAAGTACATGGTGCAGTTCATCACTTTATTTGGTACTCAGTGTTTTCTTCCCCTTTGTCATTTGAGCAAAATGGAAAGCTCCCCTATAAACACAGAAGGCTCCCCCGCAACAGTTGAACAAATAACAAAGTAGAGTAAAATTATAACAACCAAGTAAACAAGTATAAGACATAAAAAATTTACAGAAATAATTTGCATAAAATAAACCACATAAACTGGAAATATAGTAAAGATGTTCGATACATAAGAAAATATAGTAAAGTAAAGTGCAACAATCAATTACATATCCAAAATAAAACAAAAAGTATAACTAGAACTTAGCCATCAGCACACACGAAACATATCTATCAACATAAACTACATAAGTCGAAAACCAGAGAATACCCTCAATGAGTATCGTAGCCAGTTTCAGCTGACCGGTTGGGATCATATAAGGTCGAAGGAGGAAAGAAGTAGTGCTAGGCGTCTAGGTCCTCAAATCTGGGGCCGAATCTGCCAGCGTGATGGAGACAAGGAATAGGTCCCCTAGGTGCATGGGCCATACTCCACTGTATGTCAAAGATGGAGTTTCCAAGTGCCTGGTCCTGGAGAGTATACCGGTAGTCGATTTGCTTGTGACATTCTAGGTCAGCACTGTGACGCTCGTCCTCAAGATGAAAGCGATCGCGCATCATAGTTCGAATCTTATCAAGTGTGGCTGGAGCCTCAACAGCAGGAGGAGGAACAATAAGAGGTGCTTGGACATCCGGTGGAGCGTCCTCAGTAGGAACCTCGTAAGAAGAGTCCTCATCAGAATCAAGAATTTGAGAAGCAGTCCTACGAGACATAAGAAGATATGAAGGAGTGTCGTCAAGGGGACATGAGTCATGGGGAATCGAAAACCTTTGAAAGATGATAGAAAGATACATCGTATACAGTAGATTTTGCCCTTCCTTGCGACACCTAACAATAGCCTCAATCATAGTCTTAGTAAGACTGAAAAGGATGCCAAAACAAAGATGATAGAGTATTGACATCTCTAAGTCCGTGATCTCATCAGTAGATCCCGTCTTGGATAAAATAGCAGAAAATACAATGCGATGCATCTAGAAATGTTGGTTTAGAGATTTGGCCATCAGTCTGCCAGGAGGTCCGAAGGTATGGATCACACATCACGTCCTTGAATGATTGAAGGGTCATTGCATTACTGAAGTTGATTTCGTGATGTCAACTAGAGCACTCCAGAGTTTGAAAAATGGAGAATCTCGCTTAGGTCGTCATCATCGAACTCAATGTCAATACCACAAACCCGTGAATAAATATACCCGTGTGAGTGTTGCATGTTTCAAAAGAACATGCAAATGTCGTTATAATAAATATGATGTGCAACTTGAACTAGGTCGACAATACCAAGAGTTTCAAAATATGAAAAATGATCCAAAAATAGTAAAACTAGTTGGATTTCTAGAACAGATTTTCCTCTTTTGGAAATCATCAAACCCTTCATAAGAAATTTCTAAGTTTCTAAACAAGGATCCGTCAAATTTGCCTTTTTCGGGTTTTGAAGGGCTAAAAAGATTAGGCATAGGATCTTGAGGAGGGTTGATGAAAAGGCTTCATCTACTCTTCTCTTTTTCTTGGAAGAGAATTTTGGTGCTATAGAAAAATTAAGAGGAGATGAGAGATTATACCTCAAAAATACAACAACAACGTAGATTGAAAGAGAACACCGAGAGACTCCAAAACCAAAAGCTTGATGATGGAAACCCTAAAAATTAGGGTTAGGGTGGGGTTGAAGAGCTAGGGTTTGGAAGGGGGCTATCCGGTTGCTGGTTTTGGGAAGAGGAAGGAGAAAATAAAGAAGATGCAACTTTAAAAGAGTTGGCCAGCCTCGGGTTCGATTCTGGAACTAGAGAACTTGTTCGGCCTGAACTTGGTCCAAGTTCTGTTTCCTTATTCCTAGCATATTTATTTATGTAGTTTAAAATGAGATGATTTACAACTTATAATCAATTAAAATCATAACTACTTTGGGTTAGCTATAGGGTCAGTTCCCAGCTAGCGGTAGTCCGAAGACACTTGACATTGTATCGCTTCAAGCTATTTACGCCTATGTGATAGAAGGGCCCTTTCGATTTGTACCCAAAATAATCTTAATTTAATAATTATCGAATTAAATACATATCATTTTTAGTGACATAGGACGTTTATGCTTTAGAGCAGACATCGAGAATACCTAAGTCGCGATGAATAAAATTAAAGCGATATTCTGATAATGGCTTTGTAAATATGTCTACTACCTGATGTTCTGTGTTAATGAATTCTAAGCATGTCTCCGTGTAGTTGGTGATCACATAGAAAATGATGATGTATTTCTATGTCCTTGGTGCGTGAGTGACATACTAGGTTCTTAGTCAAATTAATCGTGCTAGTGTTGTCACAGAAAATGGGTATGTTTTTGAAATATAAATTATAGTCTTTTAAGGTTTGCTTCATCCACAAAATTTGTGCACAACGGCGTCCTATAATGATATATTCTGCTTTAGTTGTTGATAATGCAACAAAATTTTACTTTTTGTTAAACCAAAAGGCTTTTCCTAGGAAACAACATGTATCGCTGGTACTTTTATGGTCTACTTTACATCTAACAAAATTAGCATCCGAATAACCAGTAAGGTCAAAGGATGTGGCTTTGGATACCATAAGTCGGCAGTGGAAGTACCTTTAAGGTATCGAAAGATACGCTTAACTGTGCATAAGTGTGATTCCTTAGGATTGGCCTGATATATAACACATATGTAAACGTTGAACATAATATCTGGACAACCAGCAGTTAAGTATAATAAACTACCAATCATACCTCGATACATATACCGATTGACAGGTTTGCCACTTTCTTCAAGATCAAGCTTTGTTGATGTTGCCATTGGTGTGTCGACAGATTTTTTTTTTGTCGAAGTCAAACTTCTTCAACAATTCCTTCATGTACTTGGCTTGATTGATGAACATCCCTTGTGAATTCTGTCTGATTTGTTGTCCGAGAAAGTAGTTGAGCTCTCCCAACATACTGATGTCGAATTCACTTTGCATACACTTAGCAAACTCTGACAGAGTAACTCATTAGTTGAACCAAAGGTTATGTCATCAACATATATTTGCACTAGTAAAATATCATCATCAAGAGATTTGATAAATAAAGTAGTATTTACTTTCCTATTTAAAAACCAGTTTCAAGTAGAAAGGTACTTAGGCGATAATACCAAGCTTTAAGGGCTTGTTTGAGCCCATGTAGTGCCTTTTGGAGTTTGAAAACGTGATCAAAAAATTTAAAATCTTCAAAACTAGGGGGTTATTTTACAAAAACCTTTTTTTAAAAATTATTTAAAAATGCACTCTTGACATCCATTTGAAAAAGTTTCAAATCATAAAAACATGCATATGCACAAAGCATACGAATGGACTCTAGTATAGCAACAAAAACATAGGTCTCATCTTAATCAATTCATTCTTCTTGATTATAACCCTGAGTAATTAGACGTGCTTTGTTGCGAATGACTTGTCGATCCTCACTTAGTTTATTTCAGATACCCATTTGGTACCAATTATAGAGTGACCAACAGGTTTAGGAACATGGTCCCAAACTTGGTTCCTCTCGAACTGGTTTAATTTCTCTTACATGACATTAATCCAAAATTTATCATTAAAAGCTTCTGCTACTGTCTTAGGTTCTACTTGTGAAATAAATGCAACATTAGCAACTATATCCTTAGTAGATGAACGTATACTTACTCTCTTTGATACATTACCTATGATCAAAGTTTTTGGATGGTCTGACATGAACCTCATCTTCTTTGGCAGACTCTCCAAATAACTTGTTTCTGTGTCAGTATCTTCAGGTGCTTTGTTGGACATCTTTTCTAAGTCTTCGTCATCATTGTCACTTGATAATTGATTGTTAAGTTCATCAAAGTAACATTTATAGACTCTTCAACAATCAAGGACTTTTTATTAAAAATTCTATATACTTTACTCTTGGCAGCATATCCAAGAAATATACCTTCATTTGCCTTGTCGAACTTACCCATGTTATCCTTGGTGTTCAGAATAAAACAACAACAGCCAAAAACTTTAAAATAAGAAATATTAGGAATGCGATTAAACCAAAATTCATAGGGAGTCTTCTTCGATATAGGTCGAATGAGAACCCTATTTAAAACATGACAAGCTATACTTACAACTTCAGCCCAAAAATATTTCGAAAGATTATACTGGTTAAGCATGACGCTAACCATATCGCTGAGAGTTCTATTCTTCTGCTCCACAATACCATTTTTGAAGAGTTCTAGGACAGGAAAACTCATAAAATTAACCATTTAACTCACAAAAATTTTTGAATTCTAAAATTTGGAATTTGCCTCCACGATCATTTCCGATGTGAGTAATCATGAAACTCTTTTCGTTTGAACCTTTTTGCAGAAAATTTCAAATTCAAAAAATGCATCACTTTAATTTGATAAAAAACCCCAAAATTCATCAACAATAACAAAAGCGTAGAGTTTTCTACAAAGACTGGCGACTCATTGGTCCAAATAAATTCATGTGTAATAATTGAAAGTGTTTTAAAGTACTTACAACGTTTATGGATTTAAACGACCACCTAGTTGTTTTATTTTTCTAGCAATCAGAACATACCATGTACTCTTGAATAAAATTCAGGTAATCCTTCCACCAATTTCTTTATTGATAGTCTTGATACGATGTCCATGTTGGCATTTCCTAGTCTCATGTGCTATAGCCAGCTTTCATCTTTATTTGCTATAAGGCACTTGCATGCATTGTTAGTACTATCTGATAGATAGAAAATGTAGATGTTACCCTCCCTTATTCCTTCATAAACTAAATCCCTAATAGTCATATCATATATGGAACATTTATCTTTCACAAAGTTAATGTCATAACCGTTATCGGCAAGATGACTAAAACTTAGCAGGTTATGCTTTAGCTTTGTGACCAGGCAAATGTTTTTTATGACTGGGTAAGGAGGCATACCAACAATACATTTACCTATTATATAACCTCTCAGATTATTTTCGAATGAGACTTATCCTTCTTTCTTCATCGATCACATAGAGAATAAAGATTTATCACCAGTCATGTGTCGCAAACATCTGCTATCGAGAATCCATTTGCTTCTAGCATGAGAGGGTTGGCCTACCTACAAAACGAGTAGATGTGACCTTTGATACCCATTTCTTTAAGGGTCCAGAAATGTTAGTTTTGGGTATCCAAGCATATATATTCATGCCTACAAGCTTTCTAACTCTACAAAACCGTAAGATGTGTCCATATGTACCATAGTACGTATATGTAATTAGAGAGCTAGTGCTTTATTTGTATTGTAGTCATGATGCTTTTGTGTCTTCCGTGGATACTTATAAACAAAAGTTTGATTATGAGGCATTAGGCTTATGTACTTTCTTTGATCGTGTCATGTTATGTGCAAGCTGTGTCTCTAGACATATCTTGGTTTGAATAACATGTATGACCTATTTGTCTAACCCAATCTCTAACTTTTTAGAGATTGATATTGCCTAATTATACTTGGCAGATATAACATCTACCCTCTGTGTGGCTGCAAGGTATTTCTTCTTCTCTAGATCATATAACTCATTCAACTTTGCATAGTCATGATCACAATCACTTTGTGAGCATAAGATTAAGAGCTGATGTAACGGTCCAAAATACATAGGACCAAATATGTGAACATGTCAACTGCACATGTACGAAGAATACTCCAATATATGGAATCCTCATATATGCACATAAGCTGTAAATAGAATAATCATAGGCCAAATAATATAATTTAATCTCATCACAACTCAACACAGAAATAATAGAGTCCAAATAATAAATAAGTGTATCAAAAGATAGTCGGGTGAACATGCTCACTCCAAACAACTATAAAAATAGTCTCACAAGATCGGAGTCCAACCTCCGCAAAATAGAAAGCAAAGAGATGTAAAATAATGTCCACTAATGTCTCAAATAAGGAATAGACTAGAAATCAGTAGAACTGCCTCGTCATCGATGTAAGCTGAATCCAATGCCACTCCGTAATCCTGCGGGAAGTCGTCTAATCCTGGAGAGATAACTAGGTCCTTAGAGGGATGTAACAAGATACAAAAAAACACCATGCCATGTAACTGTGATAATATATAAGAAAGAAAGGTATGCTATAGGGTTCCTGACCATTCTACTGTGAATATGCAGTTGAGATATAATCCTTCGACGCACGAGCCCTGGCTGAATATAGGATCCGATATATCCTCTCTTGGGCACCAGTGACCAAGCGCATAACGTTCCAAGAACGACAGTGGCCAACCTGAGAGGCTAATCATACCCGTATCTCCAGCGGAGCTTTCGGGTTACAAGGAAAGTGTAATCGAAGCTCATACGTCAAGTATTATTCTCTCCATCCAATGCCTAGTATCATCATATCCATGATCGAATAAAACTCTAGTAACCGCCAAGTCTTCTAATATGCAATTCTATTGGCGATTACTCCTATCCGTTGTACGTTCCATACGCATTGGTGGCCAGCTGACTACGCGGATACGTGTCCTACATGTGACTCACGACTCGTGATAATCGAATGTCAAGACCGTATGAGATATACCAATATCCCATGAACAATGGGTGGTCTCTAGACTATGTCCATGTAAGAGAAATAAATAAAACAAGAAAAGACGACAGA